>JBBPBX010002728.1:49951-66546 GCA_038048925.1 Garcialebias charrua | reverse complement strand
TATAATTGTGATTTATAAATCACTTTAAACAGGAACAAGGCCAAACCAAAGTGCTGATTTTTCAAAGTTTATGGATTTTTCCACTTTATTGGACGTAATTGGACTAATGCGACTTATAGGGCGGAAAGTACGGTAATGAATCAAAAGAAGCGATATAGAAGTGTGGAACATTTGGAAAGAGGTTTCAAACATTTCATGACAACCAGTATATTCCTCACAAATTGGAGGGGATGTAAAATAAGTAATTAAGGTTTTTAAAAAGTTCATAGTGTTGGGCCGAATACTGGACATGTTTAAACTTGGGCTTCATCCAAACCACTCTGAATTCATACATTCATGCATACATAGGCTATATATCAAACTAGAAGGTTCCTGGATAAATGTTGATGGGGACGGCAACATTGTGGCCATTTTACATTTTTGATTTGACAGTATTGTTGGGGTACGCTGGTGAAGATTCTCAGTCATCCAGGGCATGGTAAAACCAAACAACTTAAAAACAAAACAACTGGACTTTATTTGTAACTGAAGACGTTTAGCTTCTCATCCGAGGAGCTTTCTCAAGGAGAGTGAGAGGTCTGCATGTGTCAATCTCAAGTATGCAGTCTTACAGAACACCACAGCTTCATGACTTGAATCCCACACCTTGTTTTATTGAACTGAGAAAGCTCCTCGGATGAGATGCAAAATGTCATCGGTTACAAATAAAGTCCAGTTGTTTTGTTTTTAACTTTTGGGGTATTTAACTGTTGGGGTTCGCGCTGAGCTGCCACCATATCAAATTTCAACTCAATATGGTAACAAATCCATGAGTTTTTTCTTTAACCTATAGTGGCAATCTTGGAATTTTGATTTGCTAACAGAGTCTATTAGGGATTGTTCTCAGCTACCAATACACCAAATTTCAGCTGCATAGCCATGAAAACCTCTGAGTTATTATATCCATTTGAAATTCGTTTTTGTGGCCATCTTATATTTTTAGATTTGAACTCAAAATGTGTGTGCATCGCTATCAGGTACCACCAAACCAAATTTCAGCTCAATATCTTTTAAAATAGCTGACGGTTTTTTTTCGCTTTTAGCTAAGGTGGCCATCTTGGATTTTTAATTTGCAGTAAGAATCTAGAACAACTCATTCTCGCCTACAACCAAATTAAAATTCAGCTCGATATCTCAAAGAATGACTGAGTCATAGACAATTTTGAGTTTTCTGAGTTAGCTGTGGCAGCCATCTTGAACCAAAATGTCTCCAAAAAGTAATCGGTGTTTTGTTCAGAGACCTCTTCCCGTAATGTGGCCTCACGGTGGCAGAAGCTAAGAGTTCGGTCAGTGTTTTTTTTTTTTTTTAATGAGAAAAGTGGCATCTTTGCAAATTACGTCGCCTTGGTAACTCAAAATGCCTTTAAAAGTAATGCCAAGCCAATCGTTTTGATCTAAAGTTTGTGGGGGTACATGTTGCTCTTTAAGACGCATTAAAGTTGATAGAAGAGCGAGATCCTTTTCAGGTGGATAGTAGGCGGCTGCCGTTCTAGGCAGTCCCCAATTTCCAAGGGTACAAGGGATAGGAGTGATTTCAAGATGTCTGTGCCGACTGCCGAGAACATTCTTTATGGCAAACATTGAATTTACCAATTTTAAATTGAGGCAGAAGCTAATTCTGCAAAAGGTTTACAAAGTTAGCAAAAATGTTTATCTGAGTTAGTTCTGCTATTAGCTGATTAGTGGAACCATGCCAACCACTGGGTGTGTGGCCACATCTACCAAAATTGGGATGCCTTGTCAACATCCGTGACGTTTACTGCCATGTTTGTGTCCGAAATGGGGTAGAGGCAGGGCAGCTGACTCAGGACCTGAAAGTCCCAGATTCGATCCCCAGTTACTCCAAATCTTGTGGTGTCTCTGAGCAGCACACCCTATCCCCAGGCGCTTTCAATAGCTGCCCACTGCACCATCCAAGAGCTAATTTTACCATTGTATGGGAACATACAGTGATGACAACATATACGTTATTATTATTATTATTGTTATGTAAAATTTGTGAGTTGGATAACAAGAAAAATAAGCAACATGCTAACTTCCGCTCAAATGTGTGGTTGCAAAGCGTAAAAAGGTCACAATCAGAAGTTAGAATGCCAAGTCAAAATCCAAGATGGTAAACTGGCCATTCCAATCATTAGATTGATTTCTAGTTTTTGTAGTGCTTTAAGGTATAGTGTGTTGTTGTTGTTGTTTTTTCCCCAAATGATTGGGTTGGCTGAAGATTATTCTAAGGCCACCATTGACCACACCCCGACTGCACCATTGTACCTAGGGGTGGATAGAATTGCTCTTTTTACTGCCTCGGTCAAGCAAAACAAAAAAACTACCTCTGTTTTTCTACAAACTGCAACTCCTACCCACTGTAACTCCTTTTTTTTGTTTTTTTTTTCCATATCTAAGATTGTGGCGGCGCGGTTTAATTACTGCTGCGGCTGCGCGCACTCGCCCCCATCTCAAGGACGGGTGTGCGTCAATTGCGATGTTTTTGTGCCCCGGTGCAATGACGATGCCAATAAAGATATATGCTATTCTATTCTATTCTAAATGTTTTGCACCAAAAGCAGTAAGGTTTCCTTGCATCCCATGTTCAATTCCAGTCCAGGAAAAAAAACTCAACGTTCAAATCCCTCAACATCAGTGTATCACTTAAGTACCTGGTTTGTACGATGGCCCTGAAGTTTAAACCACAACTACAAAGTAAAAACACAACATTTGAAGGAACACAATTGCATTAAGCAAAACCGGAAAAGATGGGAAAGGTGGGACCAGTAGGAAACGAGACATTGCTGACTGGATGACGGAGCGTTTGAACATCCCACCTTTCCAACCTCTTCCGGTTTTGCTTAATGTAATTGTGTTTCTTCAAATGTAGTTGTGCTTTTTTAATTTGAAGCTGTGGTTTCAACTTCAGGGCCACCGTAGTACCGCCATAGGTTTGACCAGTACAGACCAGAGCAATATCCTTCATTGACCTTTACTCAGACTAAATTTGGACTGTGTCTGGTGGGTCTGTGGCTTGGTTAGTTAGCATGAGTCATAACCCACAAAGTCAAAGTTGGGTCCCAAAAACCCCCTCATAGAACTTATTGTCTGAATGATGAGCTGGTACCTTTTGTACCCTTTTTAAGAGCCTGCAGAAGAAGAAAAAAACTGTCACGTAATGTTTTTACGTGCCTGCAGTGTCGTTCTTTATATGATACAGTATCTTTTTTTCTGAGAAATTATTTTCAACCTAACAGTATTTCTTCAGGTGACTCATAGCAGAATCCCAGGTTCTAGCAAGAGTATAAGTGATATCAGGAGGTTTTGCTGCACTTTGCTGCATAAATTTGCACAACAATGACGAAAATGGCTGCACATTAGAACTAAGTGCCTCTTGTTCGGCACAAGCAGACCTAGATGTAATAACTGTAGATGTCCGTGGTGGGATATGCGTCTCCTGCACTGTAATACCACCGTCCACTCGCTGCGGTGCTAACTGTAATCATGCGTGGGGCAATTATGTGGAAACATTGTCGCCTGCTCTAGAGCGCACAATGAGCCTGGAAATGTAAAATGGGCAATAGTGATGAAAGCTGGACGCAAAGTGCTTTGTTTATACACTTGCGCGCAGACACACAAATCGCACATAAGCTCAACTCACAAAGCCAAACAAGCTCAGTCCTGAACTCAAACAATGCACCAGTACCCATCTGTGACTGTTTACAGTTCTTTTCAAACCCTGCCTTTTGTGTACTTTTAGATATTACTCAGAGCAAACCCATATCTTGTGACCTCAAATGTAATTATACAGACTTGACAATTTGCTGTTTTGGTGCATATCCTCTGAAAAGAAGCTAAATGAATGTGCAAATAACGGTATTATTGCAATATTAGCTTTGGGGGTTCCGTCTACGAATGCACTAAACTGCCCAGTGTCTCATTTGTACCACAGATGATGTATTGGCTTTATTAGCAAAATATTTTCAAAGCGGAGCCTGCAAGAATTCATAAAATCTCGCCCAGTTATTATATATAAAATGGTCTATTTGTTGCAGCGCACCCAAAGCCGCAGGTCATAAATATTCATATCTGAGAGCACAACAGTAGAATATGTTTTCTTGGCAACAATATCGATTGCTCTTTAGCATCTGAGAAGATTCATCAGGCGTTTTGAAGCAAGCACGATTCAGTGTTCAACAAATAATTGCAACAATGCACTATTCTTACCTTTAAATGGATACAGACAGTGGATTGCAGGATTGCTCAACAGTAGGCCTTTTTCAGGACAGACATTTTGGCTTGAAAGAGAAGGGAAACCGATGTGTGTTTATTTTAAGAAAAGAAATTCTTGTTTGAAAGCATTTGTACAGAAAACTATTCTACAGATGCAACTTTTGCTTTTCCAGCGTCTTCCAATCAAAATGTCTTCCATGAAATAGGGCTTTAACTGCTGAAAGGGTGCAATGAGTTAAAAGTCTAATTTTGAATTTAGCTATGATTTGTTAGGGATACATTTATTAAAAAATATGTATCACAGTTGCAAATTTTGCAGTATTGAACCGACGGAATGAAACTGGAAGGCTGGAAGTTGTTGCATTTATCATCAAGAGTGCAACGGTATTTGCTCCGAACTGCTAACCACAGAAATTATTATAACCCATCTCTGGAATATGGTGCATGCTTTATTTTATTTATTCATTTATTTTTGTTGTTGTCTTTGCTAATATTGTTCGATACCAGGATTTTATGGTCCGATACGATATCGGGTAAAATTCATGCAAGTATCGGCGGTATCGATACGATACTGATACTTAGCGCAAATACGCCTCATGTGTCAGTTAAACCTAAAAAAAAAGAGCAATGTATTCAAATCAAAGCTGCATAAAGAATGCAAGCCAAAGTAATTTATTTTAAACTCAGGAGTATGTTGAGGTAGTGGCCTCATTTAGTCTGAGCTTATAAAGGAAACAACAAAAATAGGACATCATACAAAATATGTGAAAATGTTTTTTAAAACAATAAAAATAAGAAAATAAGGAAAATCATAAAACTATTAAAATAAAGTATTAAATATATATACTGTATATTGAGGAAGTCTTTCGGACGAAAGATGAAATGTTTCTACTTTTTATTTATTTATTTATTTATTTATTTATTTTGAATGTCCAGAGGACCAGACTTAACTTTTTTAGATATTGATAGTTTGATTTAAGAATCAATTCTAGAGCGAGACGTTCTGGTATCGATAGTATCAATATGTTAGTACTGATCCACGCATAACTAGTTGTTGCTAACTTCCACAACAGAAAAGAAGCAGGAAGCCATCTTCTAAAGCAGAGGTCTCTAACGATTGCATCCTAGATCATTTTTATACAAGATAGTCTTCTATTGCTCTAGGGGGCAAAGTTTTCCAGTGAAATTTGTTTGCTCCTTTTTTTGTTGTTGTATACATTATTTACTAGTACATGTATAATAAACACTAGAAAGTTCCTGGAGAGATTTGACAGGGACTGCCATGTTGCATCCATTGTAAAAAATTAGATTTAGCAGTGGGGACAAGATGGGGTTGAGGTAGGGCAGCCGACTTGAGACCAGAAAGTTGCGGTTCGACTCCCTGCCATTCCCACGTCGGGATGTCTCCAAGCAAGACACCCAATCCCTAATTGCACCCTGGGTGCTTACATAGCTGCCCACTGCTCCACCTGGGTGTATCTCACATGCAATGGGTTAAATACTGAGAACTAGTTTCTCCATTGTATGGGGACATACAATGATGACATTCTCAGACATCCCTTCCCCTCCCTATGACATTTACCTAAAGTATATTTCTAAATACTTTTAAATGTAACTAGCACTTTGAGATTTTTATTAATGAAAAGTGCATTATAAATTGAATTCATTGTTATTATTATTATTATAACTGAGAGCAATGCCCAACACATAGTGCAGTGAAGTATGAGATTGTCATCATTGTATGTTCCCATACAATGGTGACATTAGTAAACTATATTTAACCCATCACATGTGAGATACACCCAGGTGGAGAAGTGGGCAGCTATGTAAGTGACGTAGAGCAATTAGAGATTGGGTGTCTTGTTCAGGGACACCACGCCATATGGGGGACCGCAACTTTCTGGTCCCAAGCCGGCTGCCCTACACCATCCCTGCCCCCAATCTACAATCCCAAACCTACATTCCATCAAAACTTTTTTCCATATTGAAAGATTCAGGTGATGCAGGTTGCTCACAGACAAATTCTGCAATGATCTACAGATTTTCCCAATTTGACCAACATAGAAAAGAACAAAAACATATACAAGTGGAATGGAGTGACACATTGAGTGTCTGCATGCTGTGTGGGGTATTCAGGAGGCCCAACATAAGTAAAGCCCCATCACAAGGAGATACTTTGTCTTTGAGCTCAGCCCCGCACCCTGACTGAACTACAGTCTGTTTCAGAGCTGTACCCTCAGGGCAATTTTATGATACTGTCTGCCAAGCAGAGCAGCTTGCGATAAGACCGCCGACTCTTTGCTGGGCAAAACGGTAAAACACTGAGGCGGTGACCCAGTTTTTGCATCCGGACATTAGAAGTATTTAGTCATGGGATGCATTGTGTTGAGCCCTTTTGTTGTGAGCAGCCACTTTCAGGTATAGAGGATAATGGGGAAATGCATCAAAAGAAGAAAAAAAATCCATACACCCTAACTCTAATCCCATTCACTGATAATAAGTACCGTAGATATTTTCTGTCTTTATCAGTTTTGTTGTTTGATGTTGACAATGAAGCTTTACACTGCGGGTCATTTACTTTCCATGTGCTATTCTCTTCCTGATGCCACCATTTCATTCTGCAGAAACAGTTACTCCATGTGAAGCCTTATAAAACAATTATTTAAGTGCTTTGTTTCATATTTCATGCAGACGTATTTCAACATTCAGTTAGGGTTTTCGCATTCTGGGAAATGTTGACTACGTCCCAACAAAATAATGAAAAACGAATGGAGGGGGCATAAGGGATGTCCCAAAATGTCCAATGCTGCAGCATTTCATCACCAAAAAGCTCCTGGCATGCTCTGCACATCCCAGATTAACGATAGAAATCAGTAATGGGGAATTACTCCTCTTAATAGATAGTTTGCAGCTTTTATTAGGTATGGCATACACTATATAGCACATTGTAAATGATGTGGAATGAGATCATAACCAATTGATGGATTAAGTGGGAGATAAATCTGAGGCGAGTACAAGAAATTGTTTCGTGAATGGCATTGATTTGTCCTGTTCTCACAAAATGACCTTCATACTGAATCAACGGTAACTCACTTTCTCTTTCACGAGTTGCAACGCATCCCTGAAAATGCTGTTATCTTTTATTGAGTGATATTGTAAATCTCTTTGGATTTTGTGGAAAATCGAGACTGAAGGACACTTTTTCAAAGACTTTTAAAGGCCCTACTTTATGACACTTTTCTTGATGATATGAATGTGGTGCTAAAGTGTCAGCTGTAAACATGATCTAATGGAAAAACTGCTAAAATAAGCAATACAACAATCTAAACTTCCATCTATTATCTTTACCCGCTTCTTCTCTTTTGGGCCACAGGGTTCACTAGGGCCCATATCCAGCCATCACTGTGCAAGAGACAGGGAACATCCTGGACAGATCGCAAGTCCATCACAGGGACACATGGAGATAAATGAGACAATTAACCATTCACTCCCTCACACCTAGGGACAATTTAGTTGCCAATCAGCCCAACATGCATGTTCTTCATCTGTGGGAGGAAACTGGAGTACCAGGAGAAAACCCACACATGCACTGAGAAAACATGCAAACTCCACCCAGAAAGTCCTCCGACTGGGATTGGAACTGGGGCGAACTGCTCGCTGAAATGTGGCTGCTCTACCAACTGTGCTACTGCGCTGTCCAAAATCTAAACTTAATGAAGAAAGTTACAGACTATAAAGTACTCTTACAAAACGATACATTTAGCTTATGTCTACAGTTCTTTTTCTATACAGGTAGACCAAACACAGCCAACTAGAATGCAAGAGCAGGTGTTCAGTGGCTGACAAATCAGAAGGTACTTCTCTTTCAGAAGACGGGAATCAATATAGCTTTGGACCAAGTGTCCCTGTCTTCTCTGAGGATGTTCTCTTTCTAAGGAAGCAAGTCTGATGACCTACTTAGATAGAGAACTTTACACATTGGCTTTTCTACATACAGTATGTGAATGTTCCTGTAAAGTGCCCTGAGTCAACGTTGTTGTGATTTGGCACTATATAAAATAAACTGAATTTAATTGAATTATCTTATTGTTGGGAACTGGAGTCAGCCGAATCCAGTTTAAGGGAACTCCCATTTTCATCCCATGTCTGACAGCCAAGAGGGGGAATTGGACATACCCATCATCCGTGTGTTCATGCATGTTGTAAGCATGATAACTTCAGATAAAAGATGAGGTCGCCCTTCTATTTTGGTGTGCGGATTCATTTCCGCGTAAGAAAGGTCCCTTTCAAAAATTTGCCATGTCAAAATCCAAGATGGCCAACACCCTATATACAGTAGGCTATACAGTATGTAAAGCAACCACCCAAATCATTTGAGGAAACAATATTTTTAAGCAATATAAAACTAGAAAACACAGTTTCCTCAAATGATTGTGGTGGCTGAAGAGTAATCCATGGCCACCCCAGGCCAATTTCATTCCAGTCAAGAAATCACTCATCTTTAAAAGTACAAATATTGTGCCGCAGCTTTGGTGTAGTGGTTAAAGCGGGTGGTACATATACTGGAGGCTGAGCCTCTCCACAGGCGTCGTGTTTTCACGTCCCGGAACCGACGAGCCCATTTCTGTGGTGTCTCCCCCCTCTCTACCTGTTTCGCCCTCTCCCTCTCTAATAAAGGCAACTAGCGCCCGAAAAAGCAAAAAATATATTTAAAAAAAACAAAAAAAAGTACAAATATTCACTATTCAAATCCCTCAGGGATGAGGGACGTTGGTGTATTGCCTGTTTATTTTTGGAAACGTATCTTCACTGAGAATGTGGGGGCTTCAAGTCCTGCCTAATCGAAGGCACACAACCATAGCAGTACATACTCTTTCTTTTAGGCACGAAAAAAACAATTTCTGTACAGCTAAATATTTTGAGAACAATTCAGCTGTTAGGTACAGACTACAAAACGAAAACCTGAAACAATTTATCTGAAGTGTTTTTTATTTATTGGCATGAAAGAGATCAGGACTTAATTTTTTTACTGGAACCAGCCTGCTCCCTTGGGATACAATGGGCAAACCATTGACCAATTGGACCATTGGTCATATCTTTATTTTTATTTTATTTATTAAATTTATTCATTTTAAAATATAACACACACAAAAAAAATCACAAATGTGACTATACAATATCAAGAAATAAAATGAATATAAAATGAAGGGTGGCAGAATGAAGAAAAAGTCTTATTATATCTGCCCCCTTTTTCTAACAGTCAGTTCAAACAAAAAAAAATCCCAAGTTAAACTTTGGGTTCCATCGCTTCACTTCAGATTTGAATATAATCTACTGGCCTAAAATATAATCTACTGGCCTAAAATACATTTTTCATTTAGTTTTTCATTATTATGTAGAATTATGTTCTTCATATAAAAACCTGTATGTAATGTACCGGTCAACTGTCTATTAGTGGAAACTGGAATATTATGTCATACGTATACATCATTTATATGTGTCATTGTAAAAATGGTAACAAATGGTACACTAATGTTTTGAATAGTGAATGTTTAAAGTTTTCAAAAGTGATTGTATAAGGAAGGTTTTTTGTTTGTTTGTCTTTTTAGTTGTAATTATCATTCTTGCTTCTTCTTGGTGGCACAGAGTGATGGATCTTGGTGAGTGGAGGGAGCCATTTTATCCACCTCTAGGTGCAATGGTAGAGCCAGGGGGTGGTCAATGGTGGCCTTGGCCACAATAGATTGATAGAGTTACTTCAACAGATTGCGGTGGCCAGATTACACATACTGTATGTACAGTGAAAGCTATCTTGAATTTACTTGTCAACCCAATAACTGACCTTCACGAAGTCCCATCATCAAGATGCAGATGCAAATTAGCTTTTGCCATAATCTGGTACCGCGTATCAGATGGTGACATTTATGTTTGAGTTGTACATTGTCCCCTTTTTAAATAAAGTTCATTCATTCATTTACCTTTCTCATGCCTGGTTGAAGCCACACACCAAAAATGAAACTCGGTACCTCACTTATTTTTTACGTGATCCAACTTGAAAAATAAACGGTATGGACGAATGGACAAAGTGAATTTCCAAGTCCCTACTTTGCTCGGCCATGGGGGACAAAAATGCAAAATATGTCTGCATTTGGAAAATCCGTTTGTATACAGTCAAAATACAGACACTACAAAGTTACGATGTTGTGTAAAATATAACTAAAAACTGAGTTCGCTGCAACGTTGAACCCCTTACATTTACAACTTTTTGGCGCCCCTGCCGTTGCTTGAGATGCTTGTACTGCAACAGAACAAGACTCAAAGAAAAGACTCAAAAATTTGGTTTATAATCAACACAGACATACATCTTTTATTTTTTGACTTTGGAACCATAAATCCACTAACAATCAGCAAAAATATGACATAATAAGAGAAAAAAAATACTTCAGCAGGGTTTTTTTTAAAGTTAGTGGGACCAGAAGAAGCACAGCAAGAACCTGACGGTGATGTGTCACTTGAAACTCTTTTGCTTCTCTCCACCCCGAGGCAGTTTTAGTCGTCTGTTTTTACCCATTTTTTTGTTCAAGAAACTGATAAATTTTATATTTCCTGCACTACAATATGCACTTGTTCATTCTGGTATCCTCCAAGGAGGAAACTATCTAACTCACATGTTACATGAGGGAATCCATCATGTCCTTACCTTGTTTTCCTGTTAAATCAATGCTAGTTGTGTGAATGTTTATGAAGCATTCACACTATTGTGATCCTTTTTTCTTACGTACAGTTTTCGGCATTTTTCTCATTCCATTATTTTTATGCTATTTTAAAAAAATCATAAATCAAAATGTTCAGCTCCTTTGGGACAATCCTGCTATGACTTTTGTACTGGTTGAACTTTAGCTTTTTGAAATATTTAGCCTTTTTCTGACTTTTTTTCTCATAGAAAATGAATTAAGCTTTTTTTTTTTTACATCCTTCAAATCTTTAGATCTGTTTACAACCTTTTTACTGCTCCTTTGTTCTGCTTCAGCTTCCTTGTGCAAATTTTTACATTTTTTTCCAGCTACTTTCAGCTGTTTTGTGATCCTTTTAGATTATTTCTGCAAACAAAAATGTGCTCTCTCCAGATTCCTTCCTGCAATTTACGCTTTCTGCCTTTTTTTTAGCTACTTTTCAGATGTGGTTTGCAAATTTCAGCTTTATTCTGATAATATTGACTTTGTGCTCATTTCTGCTTACCGTATTTAAACCTAATTGGGCAATCGTGTTCTTTCTGCTTTCTTCTGCTAATTTAAACTTGTTCTACCTTTTCACATTAGCACTTTTTAGCACTTTTTAGCTAATTTCAGCAATTTTCTGATGAATACAACTTTTGTGTTGTAATTTCTCCTACTTCAAGCCTAAATAACCTCTTCATGTCAATTTCAGCTGGTTATGCTCCTTTCAGCTTATTCATGCTTGTTTAAATTATTTCAGCTACCATTTAGCTGTTTTATACAAATTTTAGCTTTTTCTGGTAATTCCACATTTTTTGCACTCATTTTAAACTTTTTTCAGGCTAATTCCGCAAAAATGTGCTCTCTCCATTTCCTTCTGGTAATTTCAGCTTCTTTCTACCTTTTTAAGCTACTTTTTAGCTGATATTTTGCTTATTTCAGGGTTTTTTCCCCTAGATTTTTACTTTTCAGCATGTCTGCTTCTTTAAACCTAATTGGGCAAATGTGTTCTTTATGCTTTGCAAATTTAAGCTTGTTCTCCTTTTTTAGCCAACTTATCTTTTTAGCAAATTTCAGCTGTTTTTAGATAAATTCAAATTTTTGTGCTAATTTCAGCCAAATTAAATTATTCCCGCTCATTTCAGCTTGTTATGCTGCTTTGAGCTTATTTCTGTTAGTTTCAATTATTTTTCAGCTACTATTTAGCTGTTCTATGCCAATTTGAGCATTTTCAGCTAATTCCAGATTTTTTTTGTTGTTGCTATAATTTCAACTTTTTTCTGCTCAATTCAGCAAAACATTTGCTCTCTCCACTTCCTTCTGGTAACTTAAGCTTCTTTTTGCTGTTTTAGCAGCTGTTTTTATTAGTTATTTTTCTAATTTTTGTGCTCATCTCTTTATTTAAACATAATTCAGCAAACAGGTGTTCTTTCTGCTTTCTTCTGCCAATTTAAGCTTGTTCTTCCATTTCAGCTACATTTCAGAATGTTTTGTAGCTAATTTCAGCTGTTTTTCAGCAAGGTCTTCTACAATAAGCATTCACACTGCATTTTCCCACTTCTCTAGTTTAGTTTAAATTAAATTAAATACAGAATCTCTTTTCCAATGTTCATATCCTAACTATTTTCAACGTATTGAACATTATTTAGTTTCTTTTCTGAGAACAAAGCCAATCCATGCAGCTGTAATCTGGGATCAATCGTGTGTCTTGGAAACGTGGCGTGAGCTCGACACGAGGCCGGGTGCAACCGGAAAATCTGCAATAAGAAGGAGCAGCGAGAGATCAACACGCTCCAGGACAGAGTCACAAGTCGTGCTTGTGCTCTCGACCTTAAAACAAATTTCTTCATGTGATCACGCCGCGGATAGATGAGACGGACGCCTAAAGTGTTTCTAATAATATCACAGGCTAATGACCCGTTTTGAAAAATGCCCCACTCGGCACGCCGAACGGGATCACTAATGGGCTTTCACGGCTTGAGAAGACGTGCGCACGCAGCAGTACGAGCCACCGCTTCCTTCCTCCCCTGGATGATGATGCAATTACCGTATTTTCCGGACTATAGGTCGCAGTTTTTTTTGCTAATTTGCATGCCCTGCGACTAATAGAGAGGTGAGACTTGTTTATGGATTTTTTCACATATTTTTAGACCAATTTTTGGCTCAGATATGACCGTTTATCATTTTGGCAAAAAATGGTGCAGTACCAATTTTGTCCGCTAGGGTACACCGACCGTTCCCAGCTCATGTGTCCGTCCGAAAAAAGCCTCCTCTGCCCGGACTGACTCTGTCGCAGCCCGGCCTCCTGCTCTGGAGGTAAGAACTACGAAAACACAGGACAGATTTTCTTTAAACTTACAGAACGTAATTACTAGGTGGCCGTTTACAAACTGTTAGCTGCAGGAGATGTTTAGAGCTAAAAAAATCGATATTTTAGCATCGTTGTTTGTTAGCGGTTAGCTTACCATAAACGGATACTATTTAGATAACTCATGATCTACAGGACAGATTTTTATCAAACTTACAAAACATAATTACTTGATGGTCATTCACAAACTGTGACCTGTATGAGATATTTGAGCTAAAATTCGATTTATTTATAATTTATTTTCGCAGCGCACGCGACGGTTTGGAAGAAGTCAAAGCGAAACAATTTAAATCCAGCTGATTTGACCATTGCGTGAATTTATTAAGGAACGGTTAAGCTCAGGAACACTTGTGCTATAATGTCAGCTAAGAAATATATTTTTAAGCGTTAATTTAGCTAAATTTTAAAGAAATAAAGCCGTCCCACCCGCGCGCGTGCACATGGCGAAACTACTTTTTTAAATCCAGCTGATTTGACAATTGCGTTCATTTATTAAGGAAAAGTTCAGCTAAGGCACATCTTTGCTATAATTTTCAGCAAACAAATGATTGTTTTAACCGTGTTAATCTTGTAAAGTCCTTCCGTGCTCGCTCCTGTGGCAGACATTTGCAGCAGAGCCAAACACTCGGACCACATTTCCAGGTTGTCTCAGCGGTGACGCGTCACGTCAGCGGTGACGTAGGTGCGATCTAAACAAAGGTGCCACCCATTTATGGATTTTTTCCAATTTATTACCAATAATTGGACAAAGCGATCTATATACCGCATTTTTCGGAGTATAGGCCGCACCTTTTTATCATTTTTTCATGGCCTGCGACCTATACTCAGGTGCGACCTATATATGGCTTTTTATAAAATAAGCTGATTTGTAATCATTTATTAACAAAAATTAAACTGAGACACACTCTTACAATAATGTCAGCTAACAAATATATATTTTTTAGGTGTTTATCCTGCTAAAATTATTCATTTATTAAAGAAAAGTTCAGCTCAGACACATATTTGCTATAATTTTTTATCAAACAATTAATTGTTTTTAAGTGTTAATCTTCTTAAAAGCCTTGCTGTGCGCTCCTGTGGAAGAGACATTTGCAGCAGAGCTAAACACGGTCCACATTTTGACGTAGGTGCGACCTATACTCAGGTGCGACCTATATATGGATTTTTTTCCAATTCTTTGGCAATAATTGGATGGTGCGACCTATACTCGGGTGCGACCTATACTCCGAAAAGTACGGTAATGGTGCGACCTATCAGGCGGAAAATACGGTAAATGTTTCGTAGGGGTGCCGACATCAGAGCGGTGGCTCCCAGCTAACGTGTTCCTCATCCACAAAGAGCCGTCATGCAAAGCACAAAGAAATGAGACAGAAGCAGGTTTCTTATCGCGCCCCTACTTTCTTGTTTGCCTCCTTTAAAAAAAAAAAGTTTGTTCAACTCTCCCTTTTTGGCTTTTTACTTCTGCAACGCATCAGTTGCATCAATTAAAGCCGAAATCATTAGAGCTGTTGCTTTCCAAATGATCTCTGCATGCCACACATGACGTGTGATAAACACGCCGCGCCGCATCTTCTTGTGCATTCCACAAGGTGTGGACAGCAGCGCAACGGTAATGAGGGAGAATGGACCAATTACGGAACAGATTCAGAATCAATCCGCATGGCTCTTCTGGCAACGTCTGAAAACAAACACTTCACACGAGAAGCACTTGCTCCAAAACCTTCATATGCAAGGGTTATTTTCTTTGTATAATGACTTTAGAGATAAGAATTGGAAATGGGTGTTGTAGATGTTCAGGCATATTTTCCACTCAAGATATTCAGTGAGTTAGTCACAGACAAAAGCCTCTTCCGCAAAACACTTCTACGTAATTGCCGCCAAAACAAGCCTCCCATCATTGCGCCTCTAGTATTTTACAGCTGCAACACACAAGTCAGCGATGTCTTGCAACAATGTGATTACACCACTGACATATATTGCAACTAGATACAGGAATGTAATGTGGAAGTTGAAGCCAAAAATAAAAAGCCCCTTGTAGGCTGGTGCCAGTAGAAGTAACTGGAAATGTTCCTGGAGAAACTTTGATGGGGACTGTTACGCTGCTGCCAATTTATTTCTTTTGTTTGACAGTACTTTAGCTGTTGGGGTTTGCTCTCAGTTACCAATACACCAAATTTCAGCTGAATAGCTCTAAAAATGGCTGATTTCTTGTATATTTTCCCTTTTAGCGTAAGTGGCCATCTTGGCTTTTTGATTTGGATTCAGTATGGGATGGGGATCAATCTCAGCTATAACCACACTAAATTTCAGCTCTGCATGTGTAAAAATAGCAGATTTAAAGACATTTAAATGTAGGTTTGGCCACTGATTTTTTATTTTTTCTAATAATTGAATTCAGTATTTAATGGGCATTGCTCTTGGCTATCAACACACATAATTTCAGCTTAATGTCTCAAAATATGGCTGATTTACATTTATTTTTTCCCCGCTCAGGCGGCCATTTTGGATTTTTGATTTGCAGTCAGAACCTATTATTGCTCTCAGTTACCAATACACCAAATTTCAACTGAATAGCTCTAAAAATGGCTGATTTATAAAGTGGCCATCTTGACTTTTTGATTTGGGATGGGGATGATTCTCAGCTATAACCACACCAAATTTCAGCTCTGCATGTGTAAAAATAGCAGATTTAAAACCAATGAAATGTAGCTCCGGTGGCCATCTTGAATTTTTTTAATTTAATTTGGTGTTTAATGGACAATTCTCTCAGCTACGAACACACAAAATTTCAGCTTAAAGCTCCCTTGACATCATCTTTGAACTTTCCATAAAATGGCACAACATATATATTTTAACATTGAACTATGATCGTTTTTGCTAAAACAATGTTAAATTAATGAAAATTCCTCTCAAAAATAGTTTAAAATTAGCGCCGTTTTTTTACACGGTAAATCCGGATATTTCCGGTCACGTGACTGTGACGTCACATCCAGATTCCTGCTCCAACGTGCATTGAAAAACAATGGCGGAGAATGCAGACGCATCAGACGAATTTAGCAATTTAAAAGTTGATATTTTAGCGATTTGTCTTCAGTTCGTGAAGCAGAAGTTATTTTGAGTGATCAACAAGAAACAGCAGGGTTTTATTTTCTTCCTGCTGCTGCTGTTTTCATGAGAGGTGTCACGTTCAGGAAGTGAGCAGGTGTCTGAGTTCTGCAGAGGCTGATCGGGATAACTCTTTTACAGAGCACTGAAAC
>JBBPBX010002728.1:36403-48523 GCA_038048925.1 Garcialebias charrua | reverse complement strand
TGACAGAGTGAAGAAACATGTTCATAAAAAAAGCTACATACTGCAGCTTTAAGCTTCACAGCACAGCAACACTTTAAATCTGATGTTTCAGGGAACGTGTCTTCCTTTTCAATAATTCAGTTTTTGTCTTAACTGAGGTTTCCGAGAGAAATAAAATCAGCATACACAGATATGAAGGCTGTGATCAGTCAAATCATCAACCAAGTTAGCGTGCTCTGAAACTAATGAGTTTCTTACATGCTAGTTCAGGAAAATGTAAAACGCACCTTGTTTTTCCACCAGACACATTAAAATGCATGAAAAACATATTTAAAGGAGAAATGAAAAGTGTTTTTAAGCTAATAGTAGTCTAATGAAAAGCATAAAATAAGCTTGTTGAGAAAATTTCACAAGTCAAAAATGTCATCCTAACTCAAATTTAGACTTTGCAAAGTGAAAAAATTCTCATCTGGTGTTTTTGACCCCCCTCCCTCTGCTTGCTCTCCGTCCCCTGAATATGACATAGGCAGTGCAATGGTCGTCCCTCATACAGTAATATTAGTGTGTGTATCTAGTATTTTTTCAACTTTCATCATTTTGTAAACCGCCCCCTAGCTTATAGACTGTAGTTATGTTATCATTCACAAGAGTTTGTATATATTTTTTGTTTATGTAGTGTTTTGTAGTTCTGTTTGTGTTAATAAAAAAAAAAATCTAGTAGTGGACAAAAAGGTTTCAGTGTGTAGCAATTAGGGATGCAGCAAAAAAAATCTATTTTTTAAAGAATCAAGATTCTTAGTCCTGGCGATTCAGAATCGATTCTAAAAGCCCCAAAATAGATTTTAAAACTTTTTTAAAATTTTATATTGTATTTTTACCGCTCCTGTGCATTCGGCCGCTGTAGAATTTTGGCCGTGTAGGGCCACCGTAGTTAGTTAGCCAGGCAGCTCCCAATGGAGCCTGCTAGCAAGGAGGGAGACCCTGCATGTTTCAACTTGCTCCTTCATCTTTAAAAATCATTTTAGATCCTACTACCGTATGTTCTGTGGAATACAGAGCTTAACAAGACATTGGTAACTGTTTCAGGACATTTTCAACACCCCCACTTCCATGTTAGCATACTGCGCTAGCATGCTAACGTTAGCATACGGCGCTAGCATGCTAACGTTAGCATGCGAAGGCTATTCGTATTTCCAGGATAGAAATGCCCATTAATGCACTAAATCACCAAACTGTTTTTGACAAACTTAAGTGATATCCTTCGGATTCAAAAAAGTATTCTGCTTCCATTTTAAATGACAGACAAGAGGACAGTAATGATGGGTTTATAGCTTCAGTGTTATTGTAAGATAGCAAAGGAGGTCTTAATTGTGTCATAAAAGTGCGTCCAGAAAATGACTACAGAAATCACTGCACTTCGGCATGTAGCAGGAAAAATGTAAAAAAACTATTTCTTTAAGCTACTGACTTGAAAAAAGCATACTAAGTATGTTTATGTGTGTTGTTTACTATATGAAATTCTTGTTATATCGATTTTTTCAGATTTGATTACATTTCTCCTTTAAACAGAATAGAGAGCATAAAAAAGTAAATGTTAAGCGTTTTAGACAATACAACTGGTTGTGTTTCATCAGATAATCACAATAAGCACTGAAGTAACAGTAGACGGGTTGTGCACCAGGATTTGATTCAATAAAGCAACCATCCCAGAAAATACTAAGCTCTCCAAAACTACCATTGTGAAAGACATTACAAACCAGTAGCGCAAGCTTGTAAGCTTGTGCTACTGGTTTGTAGGCTCTTCTGGGAATTTCTGTCATTATTAAGCAAACTGACCAATCTACTTGAACAATAAGTCTAACCTGACAGTCTAATTCACTTTTTTGTTGTAATGTTAACCCTTAACCCTGAACGCTCAGCCACACACATTCCTGAACATCCTTCCTCGTGTAAGGCTCTAAAGGTGCAGATCTCTGGATTTGAGTTTGTGTCCAAAAACAAAAATACTTAAAGTCACCTTGTAAGTAGGGATGGGATCGATTTTGATCCAGTATCGGTATCCGATAACAGCATAATTTAAGTATCGGATTCTCCGATCCAACCTACCGATATTTCCGATCCGGCTTCAAAGAGCACTTCTGTTCCACCGTATTCTGTGACTGACGTCTTAACATTGTGTGAGTTAAACCTAATGAAGATACTCTGGGCCACACAACAGGAAACACCCAAACTTTAATAGCACACAAGAGGCAGGTCTTTATCACAGACGTCCTTCTCACTCATGGTGCAGCTGAAAAACTGAAAAACCGCTAAGCATTATGGGAAAGACAACACAGTCCACTCCCCTTAACCACTACGGGAGTGGATTTTGTTGTCTTTCCCATAATGCTTAGCGGTATTTTAGGTTTCCAGCTGCACCATGAGTGAGAAGGACAACTGAAAAACCGCTAAGCATTATGGGAAAGACAACACAGTCCACTCCCCTTAACCATTACAGGAGTGGATTTTGTTGTCTTTCCCATAATGCTTAGCAGTTGTTTAGTTTTCCAGCTGCACCATGAGTGAGAAGGACGGCTGTGATATAGACCTGCCTCTTGTGTGCTGTTAAAGTTTGGGTTTCCTGTTGTGAGGCACAGAGTGTCTTCATTGGGTTTAACTCGCATAATATTAAGACAGTAGTCTCAGTGCAAAATATTCATTATTACAGCTTCATATACCTGAACCGTATCTGATCGAAAAGTATCGGTATCAGTCGATATTTAAATATCGGATCGGAAGTAAGAAATGTGGATTGGTGCATCCCTACTTGTAAGCACAATAGTTTTAACAAATTTGACATTATAACTCCTGAAATAAGCAACAGAGATCTCAGATGGCATGTACAAGAATGTATCCCGATGCATGCTCAATAATCCATGTAAATCTAGCAAGATTAAGTCAGGTCCTCTGGATGGATTCTTCTTTGTTGAACCAGTTTGTCTTTTATGCAAAATACTTCTTCAGTCTGAGGAGCTGTAATAAACTCAGCCTTACAAACAGCTCCTTAGTGGATCAACCAATTTGCTGGTGACAGCTAATTGCAAAAGGAGGACCGCCAACCTAAAGACTGAACGTTAGTGCCATAATGGCAGCTTGCTATTCACAAAGGGCTGAGCGAGACTCGCAATAACAGCATTATAGGAGGGGGACTATTGGACACGAAGGCTTCGACCCCTGTTCAATGATGCACTGGTTCTCTTAACAAAGACGGACTTACAAGTAGGGATGGGGCCGATCCGATCCAGTATCGGTATCCGATACCAGCATTATTTAAGTATCGGGTATCGGATCAAACCTGCCGATACTTTTCCGATCCAGCTTCAAAGAGCACTTGTGTTCAATCACATTCTGTGACTGCCCTTCTTAACATTGTGTGAGATAAACCCAATGAAGACACTCTTAAGCCTTACAATAAGGGGGTTCCCTATTGTAAGGCTTAAGAGTGTCTTCATTGGGTTTATCTCACACAATGTTAAAATGAATAGTTTGGATGCAAAAGTTCCATTATACAGAGTCAAATACCTGAACAGTATCGGATTGGGAAAGTATCGGTATCGGTCGATACTGAGTTAATAAGTATCAGTATCGGATCGGAAGTGAGAAATGTGGATCGGTGCATCCCTACTTACAAGACTGAGTTTGCTACTAGCAGTTCCTCTTTTGAATAAATGTTTCAACAAAGACGAATTGTTAAAGGTACAAGAATGTACTCTTACTTTGATTCCCATCTCAATACTTTCCGTTATTAGATATATTTGGGGTGGCCCATTGAGATACAAAAACTCTTATGGTACGTACTGACCAAACGCGTTTTCAACGGCAAAAAGGCTCGTCACGCACGCAAGTGGACGCACTGGACCCAGTTGTGTCCTGACCAGAACGAGAAGCTGCGGCGGTGTGGCGGCGGGGGGTGTGGGAGGAGCTTACCGGTACACCGAGTTCCTCACTGCACTCTGCCAGTCTCTGTAGAGAGCAGACTTGACTGGTCGTGAAGGAGTTGTCGCGAACACACAGATTTCTCTTCCATAGTCCATGACTCCGCGGGTTTTTTCTGTGTCCCAATACGTCACATAGTGCGCGCGCCCCCTCGTTTCCGCGTCACATAGGGACTCTCCCCCTCTCTCCTCCCCCCCGACTCTCCCTGATCAACCAGAGTTGAACGGCGTTTGAACGTTTGAACGGCGAAAACTTCAGCAATGATCAACGCGTGCTTGGAGGCTGAAGCGGGTTCACGTGCACGGAAAACGCTTTTCCAGCACGCTCAACACGCACGTCACGTGACGCCCGACGCCAAGACGTGGCTGGAGGTGCGTCCCCCATTGACTTTGCATGTAAACTGGACGTTCCTGCCGTTGAAAACGCGTTTGGTCAGGACGTACCATTAGCCCTGGTTAAAAGACTGGATTTAAGATGCAAAGCTTTTGTGCGTTCATTTGAAAGAAATCAAATTATTTACTTGTGTGGATAAACAAGAACCCATCACTTCTTGATTAAAAAAAAAACAGAATATTGAAAATTATACGTCCATCAACAAACTATTATACAGTATTACAACAATTCATAGCAATGGCCTGGAAAAGTAAAGACCTTGTATAACATTTATCCTTGATTTGTGACCCTAACCTATTGATATTGCATATGTGTATGATGATTTTGTTAAATTATCTTGAGTGGATTAAAGTTAAGGATTGGACAGGAGAAAGGTTACAAAGGTATGGAGGTTTTACCAAAATACATCCTGCGTTTGATGGACATAAAACAATTAAAAAAATTGATTGTTTCATCTCTCAAGCCTGATCCTGATTTACAAAACTTTCACACATCATTTCTAATCTCTGTTTTAGGTTTTATCACAGTCTATCCATGTCTGCTTCAAATCCCACTTAATGCATTGTATTAGTCTCCAAACTAAAGATTTTTGTGTGTCTGCACAAGCAAAGATAATGTTGTGCACACCAAAAGTCTTGGACGAGCTATAATTTAACATAAAAATTAGGGATGCACCGATACACATTTCTCACTTCCGATCCGATACCAATACTTAAAAATTGTATATCGGTCGATACCGATACTTTTTCGATTCGATACTGTTCAGGTATGTGAACCTGTATAATAAAATTTTACTGAGGCTATTCATTTTAACATTGTGTGGGATAAGCCCAATGATGACACTCTTGAGCCTTACAACAGGAAACTCACAAACTTTAACAGCAAACAAGAGGCAAGTCTATACCACACACATGTCCTTCTTACTCATGGTGCAGCTGGAAAAACAAAAAAAACGCTAAGCATTACGGGAAAGACAACAAAATACACTCTCTTAGTAGTTAAGGGGAGTGGCTGTGTTGTCGTTCCCATCATGCTTAGCGTTTTTTTAGTTTTCCAGCTGCACCATGAGTAAGAAAGACATGTGGGTGGTATAGACTTGCCTCTTGTGTGCTGTTAATGTCAGTGAGTTTCCTGTTGTAAGGCTCAAGAGTGTCTTTATTGGGTTTAACTCACACAATGTTAAGACGGCAGTCACAGAATGTGATAGAACACAAGTGCTCTTTGAAGCTGTATCGGAAATATCGAAGGTGGGCGCTAGACCGCTGGGGAGCGCTAAAGCGCTAATCCGCTAAACAATTTGTCAGCGTTACAGCGGATTGACTAACTTTTATAATTCATAAGCGGATTTGCGCTATTTTTATTTAAAATGCAGTACCGCTAATAACTAATCTATCAGTAAAAACGAAAAAACTTATTTACGAGCTCTTAAATCAACCGGACGACTGCTAACAGACCATATCCTGTCAGCGCCGGATGTGGTCCGTGACAAAAAAGCGTCCCCCTCAGTCTCTTGGCTAGAGAGAGCGCTCTCTCTATAGCAGTTAGCAGCCAGTGTGTTACTCTGCAGCCTTATTGCTTGTTTTCGAAGAGTCAGACGAAGAGTTTTTAACATGGAGGGTGAACTTATGGATGTTTCTCAGCGGCCTACGCGACGCGTCAGCGCCTCATTTGCCCTCTTCAAAATGGCGACGGCCACAGAAGCAAAGGACTTTACAACAAAACACGGTAAAAACAATTATTTCTTTGCTGAGAAAAAATATATTTCTTAGCTGACTTTATAGCACAAGGTTTTTCTGAGCTTAACCGGTTCACGAAATGGTCAAATCTGCTGGATTAAAAAAAGTAGTTCGCCATTTGCCCTGTTCAAAATGGCGGCCGCGACGGCCACAGAAGCATAGGACTTTACAACAAAACACGGTAAAAACAATTATTTCTTTGCTGAGAAAAAATATATTTCTTAGCTGACTTTATAGCACAAGGTTTTTCTGAGCTTGACAGTTTCACGAAATGGTCAAATCTGCTGGATTAAAAAAAGTAGTTCGCCATTTGCACGTTAGCGCATTAGCATTAGCGTCCGCTAACGTTGCTAATACATAAGCGCTTTTGAAATTGCGGACCTAAATGAATTAATAAGTGCTTTAGAAATAGCGAAACTAATTTTTGGATTAGCGCTGCCCAGCACTGGGATACTGATACTGGATCGGATCGGCCCCATCCCTAATAAAAATGCATTCTGTTTTCTTAATGAAGTACAACATGATGAAAGACATGATGCGTAACAGCAGTAGAATGCTGTACTTGTGGAAAAAAGGAAGGGCGTATTAAATCAATTGATTCATTGGGGAAGAAATGAAAGTTCGTATCTGAAAATGTGGAACAAAGCTGCCGCATGTCACAGTTCTATTTTAAATCTGTCAAACTGTCTGCTGTTCAATCTCACTCTCCTTCTGCTTCCTAAAATCCTAAAATGACGTTTTTGGGACATCTAAGGGGCCGATTTAAAGTTCTCTGCCTCAATTCATTAGGCCCATCTCCAAATCCGTCTCAGCATTTCAATCAGACGTGACTTCCAGGTCACATCCTCCACTGGTCTGGAGATGTCAGTGTCTGGGGGGCTTCAAGACACACTCCCACTGTCTGCTCGGGGCTTAGGAACATCCCCTGGAGAAATCACTAAGTCCCCAAAGTCTCTTATGTGGATTTGGGGTGCTTCTTTATAGGAATTATGGCAAATCCTTAATCTTGTGGATTTAGGAGAAGCGGATTGCTTTTGAAGAAAGTAAAATTACTGTACTTAATGGTGGTGGTGGTGGGGGTGTATTTTTTTTCAACAGTTCTATAGGGAAGCTCCCATATTTAAGATACAGCACATTCAATTAATTATTAGAATTTCTAAAAATCTCTGCTTTTACGTCATTCACATACTGATGAAACTGCTTCGACTTCCAGGGACTAGCTCTGACCTTCAGGAATTTATTCCCTCAATTTCACAAAGCCCACAGATCCAGCATGCATTTGACCCTACTACACAGCACACTTCGTTTTTTCAATGGAATCCATACGTATGTGCACCCTTTGCCTTATCTGTGCCTGCTGCTGGATTCTTGATGTCAGAAGTCAGAACAATTAAGTCCTTCTTCACCCATAGACTTGGAGTTTTATAGACGCCAAAAAAGCTGAGAAAAGGATCATTTAAACACACATTTTTATTTTTTCCACCACATAGATCTGGAGCATACCGTAAACACTGGTGTATAATACGCTCCGGTGTATAATACGCTTTGGCCAATATTTGGAAATAAATCAGAAAAATCGGCAGATAATACGCTTTGGTGTATAATACGCGCTGCCGTGACAGTCTTTTTTATGGCCACTAGATGGCGCCAGGATACGCCTCCAGGTACAGTCTGCAGGTAAACAGACTACAGGGTGCACTAGCGCCCATAGCGGCCAAAACTGGTACTGCACCATTTTTAGGCCAAAATGAAAAACAGTGAATCGGAGCCAAAAATGGGTCTAAAAATATGGGAAAAAATCTGTAGATAATACGCTTTGGTGTATAATACGCAGGACATTCAAATGAGCAATAAAAGTGCATATTATACACCGGTGTTTACGGTATTAAATATTTATTCCAAATGTGGCTCGGAAGCAATCCCCATTCAGCAAGGGTTTAACGCAGAAAAACATTTGCAGTGTTTCTACACAATTTGTTTCAGTTTAATGCTTTGTTTACCAAGAGCGCACACTGTTATAACTAGGGATGAGGCCGATCCCATCCAGTATCGGTATCAGTTTCCGATACCAGCATTATTTAAGTATCGTTTTTTCCGATCCAACCTGCTGATATTTCCAATTTGGCTTCAAAGAGCACATGTGTTCCACCATACTCTGTGACTGCCATCTTAACATTGTGTGAGTTCAACCCTGTGAAGACACTCTGGGCCTCACAACAGGAAACACTCAAACTTTAACAGCAGATAAGAGGCAGCATATCTGTCAAGTCTCCCGTTTTGGCCGGGAAACTACCGTATTTTACCCCTCTTTCCCGTCGTGATCCCGAATTATTATTTTCCCGGAAATCTCCCGTATTATAATATTATTTAAAAAAAAAAAAAAACATTCCGGTGCCTCTGTCACTAGCCTCGCGAGAACTGCCACCTGCAGTCGCCTCGGTGGCAGTTCTCGCGATGTTACTGCCGGCGCGGTCAGGAACAAACCCGGAAAAACAGAGAGATGGATGTAACGAGAATTAACGAGAGAGGACGCGTCCCTGCCAAAAAAGTTAAGACTTCGTGTAAATATGTTGAAAAATGGGACAGCGAATTTACTTTCCTAAAGTTTATTACGCGTTTTTTAAGATTTGTAACCGCGACTTTAGTGTCTCTCTCTCATGGGGGAAGGAACGATGTCCGTCAGCATGAAAAATCCGTCAAGCACAAAGGTAAGCCTGTCAGATTGTGATCACATAACTGGTTTGAAAGAGGCTGATAGGTAGTTATTTTAGATTTCTTGTAAACCTGTCTTAAAATGTAAGGGGTTCTGGACTTTGGTTGGGCTAGTGCAGGGGTCTGCAACCTGTGGCTCTGGAGCCTCAGCAGTGGCTCTTCCAAGCTTTGATCAAAACTAACTTAAACTGAATTTTATTTGTTCTTATAACAACAAAAGGGCTAGTTTTAGCAGTTTTTCCTGTCATTTCCTTTGCAAATGTGTGAATACTAGAACTAATAGAAGGAGTAAAACATAAGTTAACTTTATTTATTCGAAGTAGGATATTTAATTTTTCCACAATTAAAATAATTTACCTAGACCTGCATAGTTCATTATTTTATTTTTTAATTGGGAAAGATCACATTATTTTTCCTTCTTTATGATAATCTGGTCTTTTTTAGTCTAAAATGTAAAAATATCAACAAATCATTAGATATTTTCAGCTTTACAATGGCCAGAAAACTACAGGTCAGAAAATTGTCCTCTAACAAACTTAAAGTGGTCTGTGGGCCACCAGTTGAGAATCCCAGTTGTAGCAGGTATTGTGGCTCCGGAAACGTTTAATTTAGTGAACAAAGGGGCAGAAATGGCTCTTTTGATCATAAAGGTTGTAGATCCCTGGGCTAGTGGGATGGCTCGGCGTACCCGGCAGAAAATTTCCCTTATTTTTAAATCCAAAACTTGACAGGTATGAGAGGCAGGTCTATATCACAGACGTCCTTCTCACTCATGGTGCAGCTAGAAAACTAAAAAAACCACTAAGCATTATGGGAAAGACAACGCAGTCCACTCCCCTTAACCACTACGGGAGTGGATTTTGTTGTTTTTCCAATAATGCTTAGCGGTATTTTAGACTAAAATGCTACTAATACTAATGCTTAGTGGTATTTTAGACTAAAATACTGCTGAGCATTATGGGAAAGACAACAAAATCCAATCCCGTAGGGGTTAAGGGGAGTGGACTGTGTTGTCTTTCCCATAATGCTTAGCGTTTTTTTTTAGTTTTCCAGCTGCACCATGAGTGAGAAGGACGTCTGTGATATAGACCTGCCTCTTGTGTGCTGTTAAAGTTTATGCGTTTCCTGTTGCGAGGTCCAGAGTGTCTCCTTGGGTGTAACGCACACAATGTTAAGATAGTAGTCACAGAATAGTCGTAGTTCAAAAAATTCATTATTACAGCCTCTTATACCTGAATGGTATCGGATCGGAAAAGTATTGGTATCGGTCGATACCCAGATTTAAGTATTGTATTGGATCGGAAGAAAGAAATGTGGATCGGTGCATCCCTAGTTGTAACCAACTACAGTATGTATAGCACTATGATTGTTGCTTCTACGCCTGTAATAATGCAAGTGTTTTCTGGAGAATGTGGTGAATACAGGTGGTAGACGGGTTGAAAACAACCTCATCCACAACCAAGACAACACTGAGTTATGTTGGCCAGCTGAATTCACATCTGTACATTCTACACATTGCTCATGCAAAACATATATACACGAGTCCCAGCTTGCTTTGGAATGATGGGGATGTCTTGCCGCTTCATGACCCAGTGCACATGGCTGCATATAGTGAGAGTTTCTGCAGTGTGTGTTAGTGTATGCACAGTCCCCCCTTAGAGTTCACTTTCCACGCTTTTTGAAGCCAGCATGCGTCTTTTGATCCCACGGAACATAAAAAATAAAAAAAATCTCACAGCCCAAGCTAATTTGTTCCTGATGACAGCGTCAAACTCTGCCACATGCCCACAAATACACTTCGGCAGAACCGTGAATGAGGGTTTGCTGCCAAAGTCTGGTTCGTTCTGTCAGAGTTCATCAGCTAAGCTGTCAAGGATCAAGAACCGTTTTCAGAACTCCTGCTGCATTGACACACCAGACCCAAGTAAATAAACAGTGTCGATTCTCAGGGCTAACAAGCATGTCCCTTTTCACTTCAAAATGAAATACAGGTAGTCCCCGACTTACGAGCGCTCTTACATACGAGGTCCCGGACTTACGAGCTGGCGAAAGAGAAGTAAATTTGTAAAAAATACAGCACTTTTTTGTGTTTTTAGATGAAAGTGTGTTAGCTAACCGTTTGGAAACACGTTTCCGACCATGTTTATGAACTAATATGAACGTTTTTGATGAAAAACGAGTGTTCGTAGTAGCGCTAGCATAAATGTTCCAACTTACGAGCGAAAATCCGGACTTACGAGAACACGTGCTTCGTGTTCCAACATACGAATTTTCGTGTTACGAGCACCTCGCAGGAACGGAACTCGCTCGTAAGTCTGGGACTACCTGTACCTAGAAGTCCTTGAAGAAATACATAAAGTCCACCTTTCATGTCAGAAGTTTAAGTTAAGACCAACATATTGAGTTGGGGCCGAGATGGTTAGAGGTAGGGCAGCTGACTTGGGACCAGAAATTTGTAGTTCGACTTTCCACCATGCCCATATGATGTAGTGTCCCTGAGCAAGACACCTAAGCCTTAATTGCTCCCAGGGTGCATAGATAGCTTCTCACAGCTCCACCTGGGTGTGTCTCGGGTGCCATGGATTGAATGCAGAGAAAGAATTTTGTCATTGTATGATGACAAGTTGACAACACATAGCACTTATTCTTATACAGGTAGTCCCCGGGTTACGACGGTCTCCAGTTACGACGTTTCGCGGTTACGAACGCCTCCCATTGAAAAGCATTGTTTCAAGTCACGTGGTTTATGCGCCTTTACAGCAGAAAATACGGTACCGAAACGAAACTTACAGGAGAAACGAAACTTACAGGAGGGAGGAGGGAGCTCGACATGCTGGAAACTTACAGGAGACCTCAGGCAGACCGGAGCAGAGGAGGAGGTCAGATGGGGCTAATATGCTAGATATGCTAACTTTGGACCACTGGATCGCAAGTGAAAATACAGGAGACCTCATTGTTTTGAGCGGAGGTTTACGACCGCTGAGCAACAAGCTAACATGCTAGCAACGAGCTAACATGCTAACAGACGTTGCTGTAAACGTTGTGAAGCTGCAGGAAGCTCACCAGCTCCCAGTAAGAAATTAACTATTTTTTCCCTTCATTATGGCTTCGAATGTACCATATTTGTCTGCATTTAACACGCTCCTGTGTATAACACGCTTTGTCCAATTATTGTAAATAAATTGGAAAAATCCATAAATAACACGCTTTGGCGTATAACACACATCTATTATGCGTCACCGCTACGCGACGCGTCAGCGCCTCATTTGCCCTGCTGAAAATGGCGGCCACAGAAGCGAGCGAGTACTGATGGACTTCACAACAT
>JBBPBX010002728.1:0-32422 GCA_038048925.1 Garcialebias charrua | reverse complement strand
TTCATTCAACATTTATTTAGGCAGGTTAATCCCATTGAGCCTCGAGGACTCATTTACAAGAGAGACCTGGCTACAAACAAAGAATGATGACAACAGCAACAGTAGATTTTCCTTGAACAATCAACAATAGACAATCATAAGAGAGGCATACAGATTTTTTTTTTAACAAGTTAAAAAATGTCAAAATAGCAAAACAGACAGATTATAAGGCAAATGTAGAAAACTAAAAACAGGAACATGTCTGCATTGTTTTTTGCCAGGATTCCAACAGATTCTTAAAGCCATTTAGAGAGGTCAAGGTCGAGAGCTTCAGATCTTTTTGTAAGCTATTCCATGAAGCAGGAGCAGAGTAGAGAAGGCCCTTTTGCCAAGTTCAGTCCTCACTGATGGAACACTGCAGGTAATCATGTCCTGAGAGCACAGCTGTAGCTGCACTCACACAGAGACATGTAGGAGGAGATGTATGAAGGCAGCAGACCAAGAAGTGATTTAAAGATGAAAATGTACCAGTGGAAGAGTCTGCGTGAAGTTAATGATATCCATTTGACCAGTGAATACAGGGTGCAGTGGCGGGTATGATAATCACAGCCAGTTATGAATCTTAGTGCACCATGATAGACAGTATCTAGCATCTCTATTTCAAAATCAGAACATCTTCTCGTCCCCCTTAACAACTCTCTGCTATCCCCCTCCCCTCAGGTCAAGAGCCTCGGTGTCATCCTCGACACCACTCTCTCCTTCACTTCACACATCAACAATATTACTCGGTCTGCCTATTTCCACCTCCGTAATATTAACCGTCTCCGTCCTTCTCTCACACCCCGCTCCACAGCCATCCTGGTGCACAGTCTTGTGACTTCCCGTATTGATTACTGCAACTCCCTTCTCTACGGCCTCCCCAACAAATCTCTCCACAAGTTACAGATGGTCCAGAACTCAGCTGCCCGTGTCATCACTCAAACCTCCTACTATAACCACATCACTCCTGTCCTGCAGCAGCTCCACTGGCTCCCGGTTAAATCACGCATCATCTTCAAAATTCTACTCCTCACGTTCAAAGCTATCCACAACCTTGCCCCTCCTTATCTATCTGACCTCCTACAAATCTCCATCCCATCACGCTCTCTCAGATCCTCCTCTTCGCTACATCTCCATGTACCCTCTGCCTGCCTCTCCACCATGGGGAGCAGGGCCTTCACCTGCTCTGCCCCTCACCTCTGGAACGCTCTACCGCCAGACCTTCGAAACACCACCTCCCTTTCTCTGTTCAAGACTGCTCTGAAAACACATCTCTTTAGACTAGCTTATCATTAACTTTACTAAATGTATTTTTATTATTTTGCATTTTACAATCCTTATGTATTTTATATTTTAATGTGTCACTGATAATGTTTGATATGTATTACACTGTATTGGTTCGTTAAGTGTCCTTGGGTGTCCTGAAAGGCGCTTTTAAATAAAATGATTATATTATTATTATATTATTATCTGACGGAGCTTTAACTCCCACCTCCGGGAGAGCTTTGAACACGTTTTGAGGGAGGCGGGGGACATTGAGTCAGAGTGGGCCATGTTCCGCGCCTCTATTGTCGAGGCAGCTTATCAGAGTTGTGGCCGCAAGGTTGTTGGTGCCTGTCGTGGTGGCAACCCTCGAACCCGGTGGTGGACACCGGCGGTGAGGGATGCTGTCAGGCTGAAGAAGGAGTCCTATTGGGCCTTTTTGGCCTGTGGGACCCCGGAAGCAGCAGATAGGTACCGGCAGTCCAAGCGGCATGCGGCTCGGGTGGTTGCTGAGGCAAAAACTCGGGCGTGGGAGGAGTTCGGAGAGGCCATGGAGAATGACTTCCGTACGGCTTCGAGGCGATTCTGGTCCACCATCCGGCGTCTCAGGGGGGGAAAGCGGTACGCGACCAACACCATTTATGGTGGGGATGGCGTGCTGTTGACCTCAACTCGGGATGTTGTGAGTCGGTGGGCGGAGTACTTCGAAGACCTCCTCAATCCTACTGGCACGTCTTCCACTGAGGAAGCGGAGCCTGGGGACTTTGGGTCGGGCTCTCCAATCTCTGGAGCTGAGGTCACCGAGGTGGTTAAAAAGCTCCGCGGTGGCAGGGCTCCAGGGGTGGATGAGATTCGCCCTGAGTTCCTTAGGGCTCTGGATGTTGTGGGGTTGTGTTGGCTTACGCGACTCTGCAATATCGCGTGGACATCGGGGGCAGTTCCCTTGGATTGGCAGACTGGGGTGGTGGTTCCCCTATTCAAAAAGGGGGACCGTAGGGTGTGTTCCAACTATAGGGGGATCACACTCTTAAGCCTCCCTGGTAAGGTCTATTCAGGGGTTCTGGAGAGGAGGGTCCGTCGGATAGTCGAACCTCGGATTCAGGAGGAGCAGTGTGGTTTTCGTGCTGGTCGTGGAACACTGGACCAGCTCTACACCCTCAGCAGGGTCCTGGAGGGCGCGTGGGAGTTTGCCCAACCAGTTTACATGTGCTTTGTGGACTTGGAAAAGGCATTCGACCGCGTCCCTCGGGGGGTTCTGTGGGGGGTACTCCGGGAGTATGGGGTACCAGGCCCATTGATATGGGCTGTTAGGTCCCTGTACGACCGGTGTCAGAGCTTGGTCCGCATTGCCGGCAGTAAGTCAGGCTCGTTTCCAGTGAGAGTTGGACTCCGCCAAGGTTGCCCTTTGTCACCGATTCTGTTCATAACTTTTATGGACAGAATTTCTAGGCGCAGCCAAGGTGTTGAGAGGATCCGTTTTGGTGGCCTTAGAATCGCTTCTCTGTTTTTTGCAGATGATGTGGTCCTATTGGCTTCATCAGATCGTGATCTACAGCTTTCGCTGGAGCGGTTTGCAGCCGAGTGTGATGCGGCCGGGATGAGGATCAGTTCCTCCAAATCCGAGGCCATGGTCTTGAGCCGGAAAAGGGTAGCATGCCCTCTCCGGGTCGGGGATGAGGTCCTGCCCCAAGTGGAGGAGTTTAAGTATCTCGGGGTCTTGTTCACGAATGAGGGAAAACTGGAGCGTGAGATCGATAGGCGGATAGGTGCAGCATCCGCAGTGAAGCGGGCTCTGTACCGGTCTGTCGTGGTGAAGAGAGAGCTGAGTCGAAAGGCAAAGCTCTCAATTTACCGATCGATCTACGTTCCCACCCTCATCTATGGTCATGAGCTTTGGGTTGTGACCGAAAGAACGAGATCTCGGATACAAGCGGCTGAAATTAGTTTTCTCCGCAGGGTGTCTGGACTCTCCCTTAGAGATAGGGTGAGAAGCTCAGTCATCCGGGAGGGACTCGGAGTAGAGCCGCTGCTTCTCCACATCGAGAGGAGCCAGTTGAGGTGGCTCGGGCATCTGGTTAGGATGCCTCCTGGACGCCTCCCTGGTGAGGTGTTCCGGGCATGTCCCACCGGGAGGAGGCCCAGAGGAAGACCCAGGACACGCTGGAGGGACTATGTTTCTCGGCTGGCCTGGGAACGCCTTGGGATTCCCCCAGAGGAGCTGCTCATGTGGCTGGGGAGAGGGAAGTCTGGGCCTCCCTACTTAGGCTGCTACCCTCGCGACCTGACCCCGGATAAGCGGACGAAAATGGATGGATGGATGGATATATTATTATCTGCAGGGTGCTTGTAGGAGCATTCGTGTAGAGAATGGCACCGTAGTCAATGGAGGGAAAGGAAGTCATAGTTACAAGGTGTTTCCTAACATCCAGCGTTAGACAGGATCTATTTCAGAAAAAAAAAACAGTTTAACTTTCCATTTCTTTACTAGATATTCCACGTGGAGCTTAAAAGAGAGATGCAAATCGACCAGGATACCCAAATATTTATAGGAATCAACAAACTCAATAGGGGCACCATTTGAGGATAAAATCAGAGGAAAACTGCTGGGACCGACTTCCTGTTTTGAAAAAAGCATCCCTTTGGTTTTATCAGCATTTAAGACAAGTTTGATGCAGAACAAATCTGACTGGATGATATCAAAAGCGGATTGCAAAAGCTGGAAAGCCTTAGTAACTGTTTTAGCTTGACAGTAAACAACTGTGTCATCAGCATAGAAATGTAAGGATGCATCAGGGATGCTCTGACCTACATTACCTATGTAGATTGTAAAGAGGTTGGTCCTAAGACTGAGCCTTGTGGTACACAATTTCTGACTGTTAAATAACTGGAAGAAGTACCATTATGTTGAACACATTGCGTCTAATCGGAAAGATAGTTAGAAAACCAACCAATGGTATGATCTGAGAAAACGATTTCTGCGAACTTATGACACAAGATGTTATGATCTACAGTGTCAAAAGCTTTAGACAGGTCTAAGAAAAGTGCAACACAATAATCCTTAGCATCCAATGCTTCAACAACGTCATTAAGAACCTTCAGTGAAGCAGTCGTGCTGTGTTGTTTCCTTACACCAGATTGATGGAGAGGTAAGATGTTAAATGAGACCAGGTAATTTTTGATTTGAGAGTTTATCAGTTTTTCTAGAACCTTGGCTAAAATGCAGAGTTTAGAGATTGGTCGATAGTTGTTCAGTGAGGTGGGGTCACCTCCCTTCAGCAAAGGAAGAACAAAGGCTGTTTTCCAAGCATCCGGAATGGAGTTTTGGCTTATGAACAGGTTAAAGATGTGGGTCACAGGGACTGTGATAATATGAGCAGCCAGCCTTAAGAAATAAGGTGGAAATTCATCTGGACCTGCAGATTTTTTAGGATCAAGACCTTTTAATAGTTTATTTACCTCACTGACTGAGAACGAAGAAAAAGAGAAGGTGTAATTAACCGAGGATTGACTTGTAGGAGGGATTTAATTTGTAGAATTTGGTTATTAGATGAAGTGGCTGATTTTCCATTAGAAACTGTGTATAATAATGAACTAGAAGCAACAAAATGTTAGTTCAGGATCTCGTGCTTATTTGACACAGGAACAGAGATAATGAGAAGTTGTGATGGGAGGTCAGATGACTGAGGGGTGCTTGAGAGAGATTTGATGGTTTTCCAGAATATTTTAGGGTCGTTTAGATTTTTGGAGGTCTGAGATAAAAAATAGTTACGTTTTGCGGCTTTGATGGCAGTTGTGCATTTATTCCTCAGCTGTCGAAAATTTAACCAGTCAGTGTCTGAGCCTGATTTTCTCGCTACGGCCCAAATATGACCTCTCCTATGCAGGAGGTCAGCTAGTTCAGGAGTAAACCAGGGGTTGTCACATCCCTTTATCCCGAACTGGTGGAAAGAAGTGTGTTTATTCACAAAATAAATTAAACTATTATGAAAATAGTTCCAGGCAGTGTTCACGTCATCAGTTAGTAGAATACGCTGCCAGTCAAAGTGAGATAGATCCCAGAGGAATGACTGTTCACAAAAACGTTTCAAATCCCTTTTTTGAATTAATCTGGTCTTAGAAGGTGGAAGTTTAATATCTCTTAGAGCCGCTATTACACAATGATCATTCAAAATGTCAGCGATTACACCTGTACCAGGGAATTTGTGAGGTGTATTTGTTAGAAACAGGTCTAAGATGGAAGATTTTTCAGGATATTCTTTGTTTGCTCTAGTGGAAGAGTCAGTAACTCGAGTTGGATTGAGTGATAGGCAACATTCCTTGAATTTATCACAGAGGGGAGTTGACTTATCCAAGTCAATGTTGAAATATCCTACAAAAAATATATATTTGAATGTTAAATTTCCTTCAAATTTTGTCAGGGAGGACATAGCTTCAGTTGTTGCTGAGGGGGGAAGGGGGGGAGACAATAACAACCCACTACAGATAAGATCTGGCCTCCATTCAAAGTGTTGTTTACAGCTAAGGCCTCAAACTGGATTGGGATTGTTTTAGCAGACACAGGACCGGAAACCAAAGAATCTCTGATGTAAATAGCGACTCCACCCCTCCTTTTTTGACTTTCAGAGCGATAGATATTAAATCCATTAATTACCAGATCATCATTCAGTACAGATTTGTTGAGCCAATTTTTAGAGATGAAGATTACGTCTGCCCCAGAAGAACTGACTAGAATTTTCAAGGCATCAATTTTTTTCAGATGGCTATGAGCATTTACATGCAGAAAATGAAGACCTGACAAGTTTTTAAAGTCATTTCGTGTACTGTAGTTAGTGGGGGTTCCAGGGTTGGGATGAATCCCTGAAAGCAGTAACAACATTATTATCAGACATTTTCTTGAGTTTTTTTATCACTGATGTGTACAGTAATTACAGGAGTTAATAGTGTGACAATTAGCCACCATAATTGAACCACGAGGAACATTAATGAAGACGCAATCATTTAGAGCCCAAAAACAGTGAAAGTTGCAGTGATGGGCAGATCCATATGTGTTAACAAGATTCAGTGATTCCAGATAGTCTGAGATCTGAAAATAACGACTATAAAATGAATGGTGCAGAAAAGTCTCAGACAATAAAGCGTCACAAATTAAATTTGCAAATAAATCTGACAAGGTGGCCCAACTACAGTTTGACTTGGTCTGAAGGGGGCTCCAGCCCCCCTGCGAAGATTAATGGATGCGACCATGTGAAACAGAAGCTGGGTCCAGAATCAACAGGTAGAAACAGATAATTTGCAGCAAATAGCAGAGCGAGCTGCCAGAAAATCCTCCTGAAATGAAATACATGAGCCTAGCCTGTTTCAGATCAGCAGGGAACAACAGCGTGATCCGGAATAAATTATTATTATTCAGGTGAGTTGGGATGGAGCCTGTAGCAAGTCTGATGCAAACTCCGGTCAGACTTCTCCCGAGCACAAAACAACGCTGCTCTTCCACGCTTCACTCCGCTTCTCAGCATGTCACCCTGCTCATCTGCTCCTCCGCAGCCCATAGCACGAGAGGCCAACCCCAGTGAAAAACGATGAGACTGACCGGGAAGGATGAAGACGTCACTGGTCCGGTTCTGCTCCAGCCTGTCTCCAGTGTTCCACAGCACAAGAGGCCACCTCCGGCCCAAAAAAAAAAACAACAACAAAAAAACGGCGAGGCTGACCAGAGAAGCTGAGGTCGTCACTGGCCAGGTTCTGCTCTGGTCCGGTTCCGGTGGCGCTTCAAAGCAACAGTGCGTCTCCTCCAGGTGAGCACAACGATTCCCACGGAGATGGACACTCCTTCGTTTTAAGATAACGGACCGCTCAGAGGCTGAGACCGGCTTTAATGAAGATGAAGTCCCATACAGCCAACTCGGTTTGGCTCTGGTCCTGTGACACACGTTCTGGGACACAGGTACACTTCCCCCACCCAGAATGAAAACGCCACAAGGTCAGTCTAACAGAAAGCGGCGATATAAGGTCAGCAAAAATACCTCCCTGCGATTCTTGTCAGAACCAGGTAGAACCACAGATCCAGATGAGAAATTCGGCTGGGGTCCAGAGAGAGAGAGGGGAAAAAGCCACTGGGGCTTCGTGGGACGGCTCTCCAGCTCGAGGGGTCACCTGGCCGGCAGGATACGCTCAGACTGACCAGTGGGGTGGGAGCGGCCGGTCCAGGGCCAAAATAATTTTTGGATGGTCCCGTCCAGCTCTCTGTGTCACTGAACACCGAATTTGGTTGGAAGGGGGACCAACTTTAGTCCGGTTCAAAAAATGGGTCAGTTTGATGATAAAAGACAACAGAGAAGCCGGAGTGAGCAGCCATCCATCAGCTTGCCGGAAACTGAAGGAAGATTACGAGGTTAGGATACCTAGATCTTCTACCATTGTGTCCCCTCCACATTACAAATTATTCTGATGCCCATGATATCATCCATCCTCTTCCACCAAAATAACAAGTCCAGGAGGGAGAAAGAGAAACCAGGTCACTTTTCCAAGCAACACTCTCCAACTCCTCAAGCAGATTCCCAAGGCATTCTCAAACCAGACAGGATGTTTAATCTCTCAAACATGTCTGGGTTTGTCCTATGATTTCCTTCCAGTAGAATAAAAAATATCCAAAGGAAGGCATCCAGGAGGCATCTAATCAGATGTCCAGTCTAACACAGCTGATTTCTATTGATTGGGAAGATCATTGACTCTACTCTGAATGCCCCCCAATGATCACTACCATACATCTAAGGATGAGCATGCCCACACTATGGAAGAAACTCATTTCAATACTTAGGATCAAGATCTGTTCAAGGTGATTTTACAGCCACAAGACACCTGGGTCTGCCTGTATGTTACAGATATTCTTAGCGATAGGCTAAAGCTACTTAGTTGAGTTTGTGTATAGACATTTTGGTGTAAGGCTTCTCCTAGTGCTGTTCCTGTTGTGTAACTTGGGCTGAGTGGTTAGAACAGTTGTCCTCCAATGCAAGAGCTAGGGGTTCAAATCAACCAGCAGTCACATGCCAAAGCGTCTCAGGGCAAGACACTGAACTCATCAATGCCTCTGATGTGTGTCCCATCAGTGTATGAATGTGATCTAAAGCACTGATTAGTCTCTTTAGAATGATTTGTTGAATTAGCTTTGTAGAGATCTAGTGAAGCGTTGTATGAATGGGTAAATGAGGGCACAGATTGTGTTGGAAAGCGCTTTGAGTATCTCGATAAGACAGAAAGGCGCTATATAAGTACTGTATTTTTGTTGTATAAGTTGCAGTTTTTTGTCTAATTTCTATGTCCTGCAACTTATATGGCGAAGCAACGTATTTTATGATTTTTTTTCCATATTTTTAGACCAATTTTTGGCAGAGATATGACCATTTCTATTCATTCTGACTGAAAAAATGGAGCATTACCATTTTCTGCCACTAGGGGTGGTAGAGGGCCCACTAGGCTTTTGACACCTACCAGTGTACCTGTAAGTGTACCCCATTATTTGTGTATTCCAGACCCGCTAAAATCCCATCAGCCTGTGCCAAAAATGTCACATTGAGTAGGAGGAAAGAGAGGGCAATAACGATGGAGAAAATGCAGAGAAAGAAATTCATATTCTGCTGAGTTCAATCTACAGGTGATAAAAGTTTGCAGTTGAACACGGGAACCGCACAGAAGATCGCAGGTTCAGGGTGAGCGAAAAGTTTGTTAGAGACTGGAGGAAGGCGGAGGTCACCCTAACGGCCATGAAGTGGTCAAAGAGGGCGAACCTCGGGAGTAAGGCGAGGTGGCCAGCTCTGGAGGAAAAGATGAAGACTGGGTGCTGGAGGAGTGGGCTTCTGGCAGAAGGCTGTCCATGGTGCATCTACATCTCCACACCATGGCAATTGCCAAGGAGCTGGACATCACAGAGTTTGTGGGTGGACCATTGTGTTGTTTCAGGTTCATGCACCAGAACCGTCTCTCCATCAGAGTGTGGATCGCCATGTGCCAAAAGCTGCCGGCTGATTTTATGTAAAAGGTGGAGAGTTTCCATGCCCTTGTGGACAGACAGTTGCAGGAGCATAGCATTTCACCTGAACACATTATTAATATGGATGAAGTTCAATTAAATTTTGGGATTCCCATGGGACAGAGTGTGGGGCAAAAAGGGAAAACAAGCGTGACCATCCTCACCACGGGTCACGAAAAGTCCCACTTCAATGTGGTAATGGCATGCTACGTGGATGGATAAAAACTGCTGCCCATGGTGATTTTGAAACGCAAAACCATGCCGAAGGAGGAGTTTCCCCCATGCGTGGTTGTAACGGTTAATGAGAAGGGGTGGATGGACACAGACATGATGAACGTGTGGTTCACAAAGTGCTACACAAAGCGGCCAGATGGATTTTTAGAGCAAAAAAAGTCCTGCTGGTGATACGTACACCACGCCACAATTTAAAGATAAAATTTAAGCATGCAACTCCATCCTTGCAATCATCTCGGGAGGCTTGACAAAAGTGCTGCAACCTCTGGACATGTCTGTGAACCGGAGCTTCAAAGCAGCTCTGCGCCGCCTTTGGGAACAGTGGATGGTGAACGGAGAGCACAGCTTCACGACTATAGGATGGATGTGCCACGCGACGTTCCAGCAGGCCCTCGGCTGGACCAATAAGGTGTGGACCTCAGTCACCAAAGAAACCATCCAGTCGAGGTTCAGAAAGACCGGAATGTTAGCTGGAGCTGCAGCTGACGCGGAGGAGGACTCTGACAGCCCCGGGGAGGAAGAGGAGGCAGCGCTACATCACCTACCTCAAGAGTTGTCAGAACTCTTCGCCAGCAGCACAGAGGGTGAAATTCAACGGGTCTGAATAAAAAAAAAGGTGTATCTGTCATCATTATGGGCGGGTGGGCATGTACTAATGTTAAAGCAGCTTTATTTAATTGGCATCATTTTGCCACATTTTGACCGTTAAAGTGCATTTATTAAGAAAAGTTCAACTGAGAACTTCGCAGAACCTCAGCAGCAGGTGACACTGGGTGAAGCGAAACAATTTTTTAAAATTCAGCTGATTTGACCATTAAAGTGCATTTAGTACGCAAAAGTTCAACTGAGACATACCTTGACTATAATTTCGAACAAACAAATACATGTTTTTAGGTGGTTATTTTGTTAAATTTCTAAGAAACGCGGAGGCTCTTACAGCTGCTTGTACCCGCTTTGTAACACAGAGGTAGCAAAACTATTTTTGAAATGCAGCTGATTTGACCACCAAAGTGCATTTATTAGGAAAAGTTCAACTGAGACACACCTTTGCTATAATTTTAGCAAACAAATAAATGGTTTTAAGTGTTAATCTTGTTAAAGTCCTCCTGTGCACACTCCTGCGGCCGCCATTTGGCAGCCAATCCATTTTTGGCACAACACGACCCACATTTCTGGGTTGTCAGCAGTGATGCGTAACAAACGCGACACGACAATGGTGACATAATAGATGTGACTTATACAGCAAAGTGACATATTTATGGATTTTTACACTTTATTGGACATAATTGGACTGATGTGACATACGGCGGTGCAATGTTTACGGCGTAAAATACGGTACAGTCCATTTGTCATTTGTTTTCCTTTTAGTAATGCACTGTCCAGAAGAAGAACCCACTCGCCTTAAGCACTGGTACAAATGATTGCACTGTTGACTTAACGCCACAGCACTCTCAGGTGATGAACAATGAGCAAATATAGTCTACAGTATTGTGCTCATTTTCTGGTTGTAAAAACAACTAAGCTAGATTTATATCACAGCATTTTATAACATTGCAACAATCATCAGAGCATAGGTTGAAGAAAAGAAAGCTGCAAACATCAAAACCCACAAAACAGTTCACATTCAGTAGTCTCTTACAATAAAACATCAAAATAATTGTGGAGTAGATCTGTTGGATCATACTATGGAAGAATAAGAAAAATAAAGATTCTTACAGACTCTGTGTAACTCAGAGATGATGATTTCCTCAGTTATGGGACTCTAACAATGCAAGCTTCCTGCCTGTGGGAACTACAAGCACTGTTGCATGTTTAGTTTGAAAAATGAGAATAAAAAAAAAAACTGTTAGAAGCCCTTAAGCACTCCATAATTACATACATTAATAACACTTTATAATAATTCTAGGAAAATGAAAATAACATACACCAAGTACCAGGGTATACTGATGCATGCTCAATAATCCAGGCAGAAAAATCTTAAAAAGTTAAGTCTGGTCCTCTGGACATACACTAAGGTTTAAACTGAAAAATACTTTAAATTCATACTTCTCAACTTTAATGTTAACAATGAAAACAATGAAAATGACACAATGCAGTGCATGACAGGTATCAACTAGTAATTTAATGGATGTCAATGCAGCCATGACATTCATAAATCAACTTTTTCTGAAAAGTCCAATTGCATAATGGCACTATAATAATCCAACCTGACAAAATGCCTGCATTTTCCATTCAGTTCAGATCTTTATTGAAACTTATAGGGTGACATTGGGTTTAGAATAATGGTTAAATGACACAAAAACTCAAAGATACAAGATATTGAAAGCAACCTAGGTTCAGCATGATGTGATGTGATGGTTTTAAAATTATGTTATAATGTTAACAGTCATGCAACACACCAAATAATATAAAGTTCTGCTTGAAATGTAAAACAAAAAAAAGAGTTTGGTTGATTGATTAAGGTGCATTTATGGTACTTGGAACAAAGGGAGGTTTATATCTGCACTTTTCCCAAGGTAGTTAAACGTTTGACCAGATGGAAGAACAAACTCTTCCCATCGGTGGTGGTCACTGAGGGTAAACGTTTGCTAGCCCTCTAAATTATTGGTTTGGTTTGTGTCCCCCTCCACTAAATTCCTGATGACAGTTGGTGTTTGCCATGCTGGATAAGAAGTGCCAGTTCAGACATGTGGCATCCAACATTCTGTGACCCTTTTAAACTTTGAATGGTGTGTTTACTGTGACATGTCACTGAGATATAGAAGGGAAAAAGGGAGAGATTTCCATACTTTACATTAGAGCCCGACTGATATAGAAATGTTTGCTACCACCGATGATGAATTGGGAAGGGGAGGAGAATGGCAATAACTAATGGTTGAATTTTTTTTGCTATGTCCACCCCAAGATTGCAAGTAAACAACTACTTTTAAAGCTGTTTCATAAGTCTTCAAACAGTCTTCCTAATGTACGTTCACATTTTCTGTTCTCCACTATTCACCATAAAGTTATCAAGTGTGTTACAAAACTATAAATTAAACAAATAAACACCCTTCCCTGTTCATTATTTAAAGGACAACACCCACCGTGACAGTAACAATTCACCATATTGGAGAATTACTGTAGTATTTTATGAATTTTATTTTCATTTTTGCATTTGGGCCAGGCGAGGGTTAAAAAAAAAAAAAAAAAAAAACCCACTCCCGAAGGAATCCGGAAACCTGGCCGAAAAGTCCCGAAGGGTCATGCCTTTTGTTACATGATCTCCACCCAGAAGGCAGAAGGTAGGAGTGAGTTTCCATGGAGGTTTATGAGAGAGAGTGCGTTAAAACTTTATATTTCCTGGTGCATTTGTGTGTATGGACCAGCGCTCTGATTTTATTTATTATTTATTTTATAACACCGCTGCGGACCTGTTGCTTGATTCATTCTGCCCCTGAGGAGCGAGCCCGCGCGCGGTCTCTGGCTCCTCGTTCCGCTCCGCTGGTCACCTTTGAAGTTCCTCGTGCCGGTGTAATTTGCTCCCTCGAGTGTATGTATCTGCTCTTATCTCTCGTCAGCCTTGTTGCAGCAGCACGGGTCGTGAAGCATGCGCGCGGGCAGAGCAGCTGCGAGGCTGGGTGCCTTTCTCATCACGGGGCGAGAAATGCGGGGCGATGCGGAAATGAATGAATTTGTCGCGATCAAACGAATTAAACTAGTAGTGGATGCTCGCTCAGAATATGATGACATGAGTGAGCGACAGCAGGATTAATCAACAGGCAGCTTTATGGAATATTTAAAAATGCTTCCTTGTTCTTTTCCTCTGCTCGCCTGTAACTCCAAGGCGTCACTTTGGTGACGTGAATGCCCAAGTGAATGCCCATATATGGAGAGGAGCAGATTTTCCCGGAGCTGCATGCTAAAATCTGCTATAAATCATGAAATAACACATTTAGTGTTATTTCTCCACAATATAAGTAAACGCTCCTGTATTATTTTTAAATAAACTAATAAATATTAATGGCGATGCAATTTGAAAACATGGTGGGTGTTGGACTTTAAACAGTCAGTCACATATGGTTAATGCCTAATTAGTAGGTTAAAGCTGCAGTATGTAGCTTTTTTTATGAACATATTTCTTCACTCTGTCACTACCTCCTGACAGACTGATGTTAGCCAGGTAATCTCTGAAAAAAAAAAAAAAAAATATTGTCCCCTTGCTTCTCCAGGTGGTAAATAAGCATTTCTAAAAAGAAAAGGTGACCCGCCATTTTCCAGCCAATAAAAACAGAGTTTGTAACCAGCCAATAAAAACAGAGCTTGAATTTGAATCAGCCAATAAAAACAGAGCTTGAATTTGAAATTCAACAGACCACAAGGGGGCAGAGCCACATATGGCTCTGAGGGGGAGGGATCAGAATGCTTTGCCTGTTGAAAATATTTCTAACTGCTGCAGTTCTACAGAAACTGCATACTGAACCTTTAATGACCTAAACAGAGATTTTTTTTCCTTTGCTGATAAGTAAATATTCCAAATTCCCCCAAAAATTATTTAATTTAAAATACAAAAAATTCCATACAATAAAACAAATAATACACAAATCAAAATGAAAGGCAGCAGAAGAAGAATAAATCTTATGATATATGCTCCTTTTATCCTCAAAATATTTTTAAACAAAATATAATATACAATAAAAGTAATACTAAAAAGAAAAACCCATCAACTCATACAACAGTTTCTTTAGATTCAATTATACTTTATCATATACCTTCAAAAAACTAGCTTTAATATTTCTCTTAAATATATTCAGAGATCTGACATTTTTAAGGTCATCCTCCAAACCATTCCATAAACCTATACCCTGGATTAAAGTACCGGTACATCTTTCCTTCAAGCAAGTTCGAAAACATGGCTTCACAAACATTTCTATCCCCTTTAAAAAATAACAACTCTCTCTTTTAACAAATTTAGTTTGAATATTGGAAGGTAATGCATTTTTGTGGGCCTTATACATAAATATTTAAATGTTGTAATCAACCAATTCATATTCAGTAATTTCAAAATTTTCAATTTACAAAACAATACATTTGATGGATGGGTGTAATCTTTTCTAATATTTCAGACAAACAATGCATTTCACTGAGGATGACAAATGGTAAATGGAGCTTACTTATATAGCGCCTTCCAGCCCCCTGTGAGGAGGCCCAAAGCGCTTTACAGTACCAGCCATCCACCCATTCATACACCGGTAACGGTAGCCTGCCATGCAAGGTGCTGCCAATCCTACCGGGAGCAACTCTGGGTTAAGTGTCTTGCCCAGGGACACAACGACACAGGGTGGGGGGAAGCGGGATTCAAACCTCCAACCTTCCGATCGGGGATCGGCTGCCACTACCACTGTGCCACAGCACAATTTAATGTTATTAACACTAATATATTTTTACCTCTACTTTAGATTTATTGTTGTGGATAAAGTTTTGTAAGGCAATCGCCTATGCTAGGTTATCTAAACGTTAGCTCGCTAACTTCAGAGGTACGTACCTCATGACATATGGGTTGGAGGATTGAAGATAATTTATTATTGTTGATTTTTTTTCTTCCATTTTACAAAGAAGTTAAAATAAACTTATCATGCTCTTTTTTGCAAAATACGCTACACAGTATTGCTCCCTGCATCGGCTGTGCCGAAAGTGAAACCTAACAGCCATGACATGACAGTAGTCTTCCTGTGCCCTCTCTGCTGGATATATTGTACAATTACAGCTGTTTCCAGCATTTTAGGGGTGAATATTGGACACGTTTAAATCGGGGCATAATGGGACAATTACCACATACCTATACGTTCCCACACATCTATATCGACCTAAAATATCAGCACCCATCGATATATTGGTCGAGCTCTTCTTTACACACTAATATAATTGTGACTTTTTTTTAGTTTTATCAAACCATTAAGGAGAAGCAAAATCAAGTTCAATGCGAAGAAAAAAACGATAACTAAATAGTAATATTTTAGAAGCTACCCTTGTGAATGTACCTGTGCATGTAAACTAGGGGTGTAACAATACATCAATTGATATATCAATTAAATGATTACTGATTCAATTATATTGTGGCAAAACTAAAACATCGATTAATATTATCTTTAAAATACACTTATTTTGAAATTCCCTAGGCACGTCTGTGCCACCATTTCCATGTGTGACTGCGCTCTTACGGCCACCTCAGCAGCATGGCAGACGAGGCAGAAAACACAGATATTGGGATAGCCACGTGGATATAACACGGATAATTTTGGATTCCGACAGAAGAACGGCTCAACAGTTTGTTTTGGCTAAGAAAATGCTTATCCCCAGTAGAGAAGATATTGGATTCAGTAGTATTCATTCAAACTTTATTTAGACAGGTTAATCCCCTTGAGTCTCGAGGACTCATTTATCTATGATGCAGGATGATTGAACAGCATTTGCACTTTGAAGAATAGGTTAAGTGATGACTTTGGCTATGTTCTGTTAAAGTGTTTTAAGACACTAAAAAGGGTGAACGTTTACATTCTGCTTTAATGTATTTTAAAAAGGACCTAAAACGCTGGCATTTTATTTAATGAGAATTTATTTAAGCTCAATATCCATTTTTGTTTCTTTATAACTGAAAGGTCATCAGGACACGTTTAAGTTAACTAGTTAAAACATACACTTAAACATGATAAATGTGAGACTATACTGAACAGGTGTTTTATTTTTTCATTAATTATTTTTGTATGTACTTAAATGTCTGGTGCCTGTAATGACAAAAATAAAATGATTAAATCATATTTGAATTGTTTTTTATAAATGTATTTAATAAATACATTTATAAAAAACAATTCAAATTTCATTTACATATAAATACTATTTATATGTAAATGAAATGGGCATTTGATATCACCATATATCGATTGCAGACTTGTGAATCAAATAGAATCGATACTGTATTGTGACAGACTTTGTGATATTGAGAAAAATCGTATCGTCATACAAACAAGCCAATATAATATGGCATCATGGTAAAGCTGGTGATTTACACCCCTAATGTAAAATACTAATGTGATCAACTTCTTCTTATTGGTTAGCATGTGGCTACCTGTGGCTTCAGGTGAAAATCAAGGCATGTTTTTGCTCCGTGATTATTACTGATCTGTTGCTGTTGTTGCCAATGCTCACATTTTGCTGAAACCCTCATGTTTTCATGTGTTTTCATGTTGAGTAAAACACCTTGCATTCGCTGCATGCTTCCCTACTTCTCATGGGCAAGAGAAATGCATGAATATTACATGAAAAGGAACAGCGAGGCATTAATGTTGCTCATTTGCCACGGAGAACTTCAACAGCACTGTGATGGTCACTGTGCACTTCTGAGATGCAAATCCCCTCAAACGCATTCAGAACTGCTCCATGTCTTTGAGTCATCTTAGGTTTTCCCAACGTGGAAGGAATAATTAGGCACAGTGGTTGCCGTACAACACAGGGCTGCTAACAGGATGATCATACACCATCATAACCTTGAGCTTTACTAAGAGTGGAGCATCTTTAATAACACTTTCAGACACGGCAGTGTTTCTCTGATACGCACTAATAAACTCTTTTATTTCTGTTTGGGTATTATGATTGTATCTGTCCTGCTGCAGGCAGATCAATAAGGCAATCCAAATGAAATGATAAAAAAGGGAACTGACTACCTCGACAATGTGTGCCACATTTCTTTATTTGTTATGCCTCTGTTTTGCTTTGCTATCCTTTAGCTTATCAACGGTCTTATGGGGACCATTCATATTGTGCACACAGGAGACCAAAATGACTCCATAAAGACTAGAACCAGCACTTCTCCTCCAGGATGGGGTATCGATTGGACCCTCGTAACGCTACAAGGAGATGTAAGAGAAAGGCAGGCAGGTGGAAGTACTAAAGTTTGCTCAAGCACACACACACACTCTTGCACACACACATACAAATGTACACAGCCTCTGTCCTAATCTACTTCAGAACAGTGCTCATGGCCTTTTAGCCCCAACTGCAGCTGCTTCCAGTTGAAGATTTAGCCCCAGTGTTAATGAAGGGGATACAACACTCTGAAGGTGCTCCTGAAGCTTTGCAAAGGAGATGAACTGTTCAAACGTGCAGGCACAAAATGTTAACCTTTTCAATGCAAGTACAAAAATAAAAACCACCATAGAATGCATATTGCCTACGACATTGCATGCCAATGTGAACAAAAGTGATTGCAAGCTTTTTGCCACGAGGCAGGAAAACGCAGTAATTCAGACATAAACGTGGCATATAGAATAGAATATATCTTTATTGGCATATTTGCACCAAGGTACAAAGTTTTGCAATTGGCGCGCGCACCATCCGTAGAGGGACGTACGCACGGAAGCCGCAGCAGTATAAAACCGCGCCACCAACAATCAGATATGGAAAAAGGAACATACGGTACAGTACATACATACAAAGTGTTTTAGCCACTCAAAGTCCTGGATATCGGTCTAGTTCAAAATAAGAAACAAGACTTGCGAAAGAACTGCCGGCAGTTCAAAAAGCAACATCCCCGTGACTCAGAGGGAGAGTACTTTTGTGATTTGGGTGATATGACCCTTTAATATGACAAAAGAAAGACAGCAGCACTCAGCTCGTCTGGACAGGCAGCTTCAGCTGTGTCACACGGTGCACGATTCACTGCGACATGTTCAATGGCTCTTCAAACACACACACACACACACACCGAGTCGTCCCATTCAATCTGTCACATTAACTTGCCCATGAACTCACTGTGAATGCTGCTGAGGCTGCTGCTCTCCAGTTTAAAAAAACAACCCTGTGACTCTGTAGTCCCCCCCCCACAACATACACGGCCTTTAGGGCCAATTTTTGTCTCTCAATTTTAGTTTAGTGTCTTTAAAGACCACAATCACAGGGAAACATAACATTTCCTGAAATACTAAATGCATAATCTTTATTCTTCTTCACTACATTTCAATTTCTTTTTTTTTTCTTGACACTGAAGTGTCAGTTTCTACCGAGCATGTGCTCTTGCAGCCCGTCCCCCACATCCTGCCCGCCATGCAGCTTCTCGTTGTTGATAAAGTGGTTACAGCATTGCAGAGTTGGAACTTTTGGCTTGTGTTTCGAGGAACACTCCCCAGGTGCTTCAAGCACTTGGCTGCTTTTTATTTGTTTTTCCTTTGATTTCCTTCCACACATCAAGTTATTTTTAGGCTTGGATTGAAAAAAAAAAACTGCACAACAGGAAAAAAAAAGTACTGTACAGTAGTTTGTTAAATTCCTTAATTCAAGATGGGCTTTCAGTTTATTGTAATGTTTTGAGACACACTTTTGAAAGCAAAATTAGCTAAACTAGATTTTCCTGATTATTTATTTTTGTTTGTGTGTGTGATTCCATAACATCATAATATTAAACTATCAGAGCACAACTGTTTCTTTAGGCAATTGGAAAACCTTAATGTCAGTTTAGATCTGTTGTAGCTCTGTGATAAAGTTGTGAACAGTAACAATCTTACCTGTTGTAGAGCACTGTGGAATACCACAATTTGGAGTTTAACTCTGACCACATTGATGACACCGTCATCAGTTTTACATAATATGTTTATTATGGCAGAAAACTTGTGAAAATACCAAAGTCCATGCTCAATAATCCAGATAAAAATCCATCAATGTTAAGTCAGGTCATCTGGACGTTTCTTTTTTTGTGGAGACGTTTCATCCATCATCCAAAGGACTTCTTCAAATCTGAGGAGACACCAAACAAACCGAGTCCCACAAGCAGCACACTCTCATAGTGGGAAAAAAACAGTTTGCTGGTGATAAAATGGCCTCTGGGGCCCGCCCTATCTCCTGTCAACTCCTCTGAGGCTGTTATGCCAAAGTATAGTTTTTTTTTCCCCTATGGAGTGTGCGGTTTGTGGGACTCAGTTTGTTGGCGGCTCCTCAGATTGAAAAAGTCCTTTGGATGAAGGATAAAAACGTCTCAGAAAAAAAAAAAAACATCCAGATGACCTGACAAACTATAATACCTGTAATTGGTTTTCTAACAGGAAGTGCCTCAAGCTGTACCAGAAGTGCTACATGCAGCTGCTATTTGGGCTTGAAAACAAATAAAGAATTATATGTTAACTAAATATGTGATGAAAATGTCTATAAAATAGTGCTATCGTAAATGGCAAGGAGGTTTTAAAATACTGGAGATAATATGACCGTAGCAAACTTGCTGTTAGCATATTAGTCCAGTCAGAATTAAAGTTAATTCCTGTAAACTGAGGACTTTAAGATCGTTCTACAGCAGGAAAGATGATAGATAGATAGATAGATAGATAGATAGATAGATAGATAGATAGATAGATAGATAGATAGATAGATAGATAGATAGATAGATAGATAGATAGATAGATAGATAGATGATGATTGATTGATTGATTGATTGATATTTTTTAATGATTTCATAATGATCTTTATGTAATTTGAGTAGTCTCCATTACTCTAAATATTTTCAAAAGTGGAGATATTCATTTTTATTTTTTTAATTTTTTTACACCATTTGCACCCCATGTCCACACACCGTTCTTGGTGAGAACATTTTGGAGAAAAAAAATATAAAAAAATAAATGAAGTTATCCACTTAAATTATTATACACATTTTTATTATTTACTTTATTTATTTATTTTTTTACCGTATCTACATTAAAAAAAAATCATTATTAGTTATGGTGCCTCTGTGTGGGCTGGAAATATTAAGCTTTTCAATAACTATATAATGGCTGTATATTTTACACAAGCCAACTCTAGATTATGATATAGAAAAAAATAACTTTCAATGCATTATGTTATTATTCAATGTTGGGATGAAATAATCAACTGTGGAGAGTCCATATTTTCCTCACTCTTTAAATTCTTGACACTCATCATCATCATTTACACCAACTGTGGACATCATGACCTGTGATTTGGTTGGATTGATTTTGTGTATTATGAGCATTCAGAAAATTAATTCATTGGTTCTTGAAATATAACGATTTATGGTTTAGTACAGTTCAATTTGCAACATTGATAGTGCACTCACCGACATTATAATGACAATAAAATCTTTAATATATTATACAGCCTTAGCCCACTAACAAAGCAACCGGACCGGACAATATCCCTGGGAAAGTGTTAAAAGAATGCGCTGACCAGCTCTGCGATGTGCTGGTCGACATCTTTAACACCTTACTTGCCCTGGAAACAGTTCCCACCTCCCTGAAGACCGCCACATCATCCCAGCCCCAAAAAGCTCCACAGTGACTGGTCTGAATGACTATCGGCCAGTGGCCCTCACCCCGATAGTCGCTAAATGCTTTGAAAAACTGGTCATGACTCACATCAAAACATCCATCAACATCGATGACCCTCATCAGTATGCATATCGCGAGAACCGATCAACAGAGGACGCCATCTCCTCTGTGGTCCACACTGCTCTCACCCACCTGGAACAGAAGGACTCATACGTGCGTCTGCTCTTTGTGGACTTCACATCTGCCTTCAACACCATGATCCCCCAAACCCTGATGGACAAACTATCCACACTTGGACTAAGCCCCTCCATTTGTAACTGGGTACTAGACTTCTTAACAAACAGACCACAGTCCGTGAAGATCCACAACTTCTCCTCCTCCACCATAACCCTCAGCACTGGCTCTCCTCAAGGATGTGTGTTGAGCCCTCTTCTGTTCACTCTGCTCACATATGATTGTGCAGCCACCCATCCAGGCTGTCATATTGTAAAGTTTGCAGATGATACAGCTGTGGTGGGATGCATCACAAACAATGATGAGTCCAGCTACAGGCAGGAGGTGGAACACCTGGAGAGCTGGTGCAAGGACAATAACCTTCACATCAATGTGAAGAAGACAAAGGAGATGATTGTGGACTTCAGAAGGAACAAACACACCCACACCCCACTGAACATAAGAGGATCTGCGGTGGAAGTGGTCTCCAGCTACAAGTACTTGGGTGTACACATGAATGATAACCTCAGCTGGAGCAACAACACCACCAGCCTGATCAAGAAAGGTCATCAGAGACTCTACTTCCTCAGACGGCTGAGACGAGCTGGTCTGAGCAGCCCAGTTCTCACCTCCTTCTACAGGTGTGCAGTGGAGAGCATCCTGTGCTCCAGCATCAACGTGTGGCATGGAGGCTGCACAGTTGCAGAAAGAAAAGCTCTGCAGAGAGTGGTGAAGGCTGCACAGAAGATGTTGGAGTCAGTCTCCCCACCATCACAGACATCTACACCTCCAGATGCAGTAAGAGAACCACCTACTTCATGAAGGACCCCACTCACCCAATACACACACACACTTTTTTCCCCACTTCCCTCAGGACGGAGGTTGAGGAGCAACCCTTAAACAGGCAAGAGTGGAAAATAATTTGCAAAAAAGAAAAAAAAAATCATATTACTGTTTATCTCTTTAGGCCCTAAGAAAAATATTTCAACGTTGAAAATATATATATATATATATTCAATATTTTGGATTTTATGCGTTGTATCTCCTAGGATACGTTGCCCTATTAAGGTACAAAAAGAGCTGAGATAATAAACATATTGATGTTAATTTGATTAAGGTAAATTGTACATTATTGTATTTTTAGGTCATTTACATCACATGTAGCTCTTTCAAAGTTGATTTTATTTAGTTTTACCAATCCAGATTAGTAATCTCATAACAAAGCATTCTCAACATTTCATGACAGACATATGGAACTGTTTGTTTTGTTTTTTTTAAACGTTTATTTATTTCATAATAATTAAAAACACAAATACCATTTCAAGTTCAAATTAATAAAATACAGATAAACAACATGCCCCTCTGACCATCAACAGCACCGCAGTGGAGAGAGTGGACAGCACCAAGTTCCTGGGAGTGCACGTCTCAAAGGACCTGTCCTGGAGCAGGAACACTGCAGCACTGGCCAAGAAGGCTCACCAGCGCCTCTACTTTCTCCGCAAGCTGAAAAGGGCTGGAGCTTCAACCCCCATCATGTGCACCTTCTACAGGGGTGCCATAGAAAGTGTCCTGACCAGCTGCATCACGGTGTGGTTTGGTGCATGCACTGCATCATGCCGCAAGAGCCTCCAGCGCATCGTGAAAGCAGCTGAGAAGATCGTCGGCACCTCCTTGCCCTCACTGCAGGACTTACACAGCAAACGCCTCACTCGGAAAGCCCACCGCATGGCAGGTGATCCCACACACCCACTACACAGCCGCTTTAGACTGCTGCCATCAGGGAGGAGACTGAGGAGTCTCCAGGCTCGTACCAGCAGACTGAGAGACAGCTCTGTTCATCAGGCAGTCAGAATGCTAAACACTCTGCCTGCTCTGCCTCCCCTCCCATTTGAACTGCCTTAACACAAAAAACTTTCTCACACATTACCACTCAACACAAAGTTTTTAACACTGGACTCTGTGTCTTAACACAAAAAACTTTCTCACACATTACCACTCAACACAAAGTTTTTAACACTGGACTCTGTGTCATCAAACGGGTTATTCACTAAACTCTCGGTCATGTGTTCATTCAGTTTGCACTACTTCTCATATTTGCACTAATGTTTGTATTACATTACTGCCTATAGTCATACTACTGTTTACATTCACTGTTTACATTTATTAATACTGTTTACATTTATTACTACTGCTTTACATTTATTAATACTGTTTACATTTATTACTACTGCTTTACATTTATTACTACTGTTTACATTTACACTACTTTTATCTACACTACTGCAGATACATATACAGCATTCTCTGACTAGCCTTATCTAAGGATGCCAAATGTGCCTTATGTGCCTCACTGCATATGCCACTTTGCCTCTATACCAACATCAACTACCTCATACATATACTGTGTACATTAACTTATATGCTGCTGTGCCACTCTTTGCAAATGTCAACGCTAGAAACTTCAGTTTATTTTATAGATTTACGTTTTTATACTTTTCATACTACTATGCAAAAACTCAGGACAGTATTACACTTTTATTATTTCATTTTATGCTTATGTTCATTGGGTGTTTGGTGTTTTAGGGGTGTTTGGTGTTTCAGTGTTGGTGTAAATTTTCATACTTTTATACTATTATGAAAAAACTCAGGACAGTGTTACACTTTTTTACTATTTTATGCTTATGTGTATTAAATGTTTTAGTGTTTAGTGTTTAGATGGTTACTGTTGCACCGAGGGACTGAGAGAAACGCAATTTCGGTCCTGTGTATGTCCTGTACATATTGCAGTTCTGACAATAAAGTTGACTTTGACTTTGACTTTGATAAAATAAAAGGTAGCAGAAGAAAAATAATATCTTATCATATCTGCCCCTTCTTAACAAAATCATTTTTTTAAACAAACAAAATCAAGCGATGAAAACTAAATGGCATAGCAAAGAACATAATTTTTGTCACATTACTCATTATAATTAATAGATATTTACAAACTTATATATATCTTGTTAACAGAATATTATTGATCTTTTTCTTAAATAAAAATAATGATTTCTCATTTTTAATATCACAGTCCAAACTATTCCATAAACTTATGCCTTTTATAGAAGTTGATCTACCCCTCAAGCTGGTTCGATACTTCGGTTTGACAAAAATGTCCGTACCCTTTAAATTGTAACAACTAATCCTTTTGGTAAAATATATTTGAATGTGTGGTGGTAGTATGTTGTTCTGAGCCTTGAACATTATGTTTGTGTGCTGAAAGTTACATGAAAACCAAAAACAACACAGCAATGTTTTCTTAAACAATGCATACACAACTGAAAACTGGAATAGATTTTATGGGTCCAGGTTTTCCATAATGATGGGAACTCTAAGAACAATACTCCAGTCTATATTTAATTTTTTTATGAAACGCTTGAAAGCAGTTGCGTGGATTTTTTCCTGGGACGATGCACAGACGAACACCACATTTTGTGCAGTACATTGTTGTCTGTCCTTCGGGGCAAAGCATGCACCTTCGCTTGTCTGTGAAAGTTGGGAAGTGATCTACTCGATCATGGCGGACATCAACCATGGGTCTTGGGGTTATTGGCCTTTGTATGCATCTGTTGGTGCTGTGCACACTCTCTTCCCCTCCCTTGGAAGTTCCTCCCTTCTTCTTTCCTCTGTGGATAAGGGCATCTGCAACCTCGAGCCTGAATTCCTTGAGCTTTTTGTGTTTTTTCTCACCACTGCTTTTGGCATCACGGCGATACAGCACCCATCCATTGGTGATGGCTATATCAGCCATTTGCCAAAAGAGGCACAGGTACCACCGGTGGGATTTTGCAGGAGTGCGGTACAAGGCCACAATCATGTCAACAAGGTCAACTCCTCCCATGTGAACATACTGTGACACAATGGCCCTCATTCACGAAAATGTTCGTATTTTTATCCTAAATTTCTCCTACTTTTGTTCGTACGAAGCGTTCGTACGAACATGCCACGTCAGATTCAACAAAGTCTTCTATCCTGAGGAAACGTGTGTAAATGGGTTGCGTAAATATGATGAATCCCACCTGTTCTAAACAGCTGCGCGTGCACGCGGAGAGGTCATTTACATAATTCCCACCCCTCAAAACACCATATAAGGCCACGTTTCCTGCCTTCTGACAGCAGGAAGTGTCCATTCATTCAAACTCAAGAAGTAAAAGGAGGAACTTCACGCGTTCGGAGATCTGCTCTCAGTCGCGCTGTGGCTACCCCCCACCCCCCACCCCCCGCAAGTGTCGGATGGTCAAATATCTTTAATTTTAGTGTACTGTGTTACATTATAGTTTCACTTATTCAGAAGAGCCGTGGCGCACCGCTACCCCCCACCCCCCCGCAAGTGTCGGATGTGTTTTTGAACAGAAGCATTTTAAAATGTCTCGAAACTACAGTTAACTTCATATTAATATTGTAGTGCATATGTTTTGTCTCCCGTGGGTCGTACAGTATCAGAAATCAAGAATAAATGGTTTGATCTGAAAATGGCTTCAAACAAACGTCTCGCCGCAGCACGGACAGGAGGTGGTCAAGGAATAGTCTGAGATGGTGGACAATAAATGCCACGCTGCAAGACGCGTGCCAACATGTTTTGCAGCACAAATGGGTCATGCGCGCACCTCCTGGTCAGCGCGCAACCACATTCTGCAGGTTATATTTCGAATCAGATATAATAATCAATTGCTCCGATGGTGTTTGGCACAAGATCAGTCTTAATTCGTACTTGTTCTGCGGCGGTGTATGGGGATTTTATGTACCTGGGTGTTAATATGAGGAGCGGCTTTGATGACCAAGGGGAGCGCACGACTCACTGAAGCCTGCGCGACACACCAGACAAATTAAACTTAAAATTATAATTCTAATTCAAACAGAATAACCTATTGTCAAGAATAATTATGGTGCGTGATTTTTTTAAACCCAAAATATTTTCTAAATAACGAAATATGAAGTTATTAGTTAGGGAAATCCATCTGGATAACAGCGGACCGACTGCTCCTAAAATATACGACAGGTCCGGACCACTCGTAAATTTTGTTCGTATCTGAAAAAAATCCTAGGATACGAAAACATTGTTGAATGCCACAAATGATCCTAAATCACTCGTACGCACAGTTTAAGAACAAATCTGTGCGTACGAACGGTTCGTGAATGAGGGCCAATGTTTGGACATGTGCTTTCCTTTATTTGCTTTTATTTGCCCATGAAAGGACCTAGCTGAGATACCCTGCTTGAAAAATAATAATAAAGCAAAATACAGTTATACTGTTATAATGGTAACAGCTGTGCATGATAATATATGGTACTGTTGTAACTATCAACATGCCTTCCAGTTTGAAACAAAATTTTGAATAATGCACATTGATAAAAATTTTACCCCTAATCTGGCAACATATCTCAGGAGATACATATATTTCAAAAGCTGCTAAGTAACACCACAAATACAGTTAGAACATTTCTTTTTCATCAGAATGTTTAGAAAAAAGTCCTAATTCATTTTAGCAATTTATATTGATGTTTTTTTTTTTTATAAATATGACTAATATATGATTACTTACCCCCCAAGGAAGATAGCCTGAACCAAATCATGTGATCTAGATGCTAATACCAGACAATACTTTTGATAAATGCTAACTTGATTAGTGAAAACCTCCCAGCACACGCTCTATAGACTGTTAAAGAGAATGTATCTCCTGGTGCACGTTGCCTGTACCACTAGACTGAGTAACAGCTTCTACCTTGAGTCTGTTAGACTCATGCATATCTAACCAGAATAATCACTGTGAAATATCACATCATGTTGCTGCTGATCTGATTCATGTTGCTGCTGATCTGTTTCATGTTGCTGCTGATCTGTTTCATGTTGCCGTTTTTCATTCGTGCTCATCTGCTCATACAGACTCATGCTCGTGCTGCTGTTTGGAGTGATGTTTTTCTATATTAGTGCTTAGTGTATTGTTAGCTGATGTTTTTCTTGGTTCATATCTTAGATGTTATTCCTGTATTTCTCTTACATTTTATTGTTGGATGTAACTGGGACCCTGTGAACATAATCTCGTTTCATCACATGTACCACATGCGGTGCAAATGACAATAAAGATTCTCTGACTCTGACTCTCTAACACTTTGTGGCCTTGAAAACAAAACATTCACGGGGTTTTGCAGTGTCGACATCGGTTTATTCTTCTTTATTGCAGTCATGACATTTTGACAATGTTTTGAAATAGTTATTAACGGAGAAAAATGTGATGTCATGGTAGGGCTGGACGATATGGCCAAAATTTTTATCACGATATAGTTCTTAATTTCGGTCGATAACGATATAATTCGATAACGATATAAACAATATAAAAGCCTAAAAAAAACTATAAACTATACAAATAAATTAATGTTCTCCTTGTATTTGTATTTAGCCTCCAAAAAGATGGAAATCACCATCAAATAAACATAAACTTCTCAACCCAATAATTCTCAGTCGGGTCATCTGGACACTTTCTTTTTTATAGAAACGTTTCACCCTCCATCCTCCATCCAATTTCTATAAAAAGAAACTGTCCAGATGACCCGACTGAGAATTATTGGATTTGGTACGTGGATTATTGAGCATGAACTTTCTTGCCATAAAATTCTCAACTGTGTCAATATTAATAGTTTTAACTTTAAACATCTTTAAAATTTACAGCATTGAAATTCATAGTTAATTAAATAAAACTTTTGGGTGTTGTTATTTATAAGAAGCTGACATAGAAATCTCATGGAAATTACTTAAGAATAAAAATAACAAAATCAATTGCATTACTGTATAAAGTAAAATAGTTTTTGAATGACAAAGTTTTGAATATATTGTATAATGTAATGATTGTTCCATATTTAATCAGTTGTATTGAAGTTTGGGGAAAAGCATGTAAAACTATTACAAACCCTGTTTTTATTTTATAAAAAAGAGCTATAAGAATTATTAGTAGGAAGTGCTATGGTCACCCAACAAATATTTCATCCGTTTAAACCAGATTTGGTTGAACATAGTATTTTACAAGTCATGTATAAAACTTTTAAAAAATTACCCCCCAAATATTAAATTAAAAATTGTTTCAAGTTATTAAACCTTGAAGGGAATGTAAATGTTTGTAAAACCTCCATTTAGGACTAGTTTGAAGGAGCTGAGTTGTAAATCAGGAAACAGGATTGTGTTGACTTGATATCACCATAAACATTTATAAAACTATTTGTTTTAAAAGATGATTAAATCAAAGTTGTTGGGAAGGTGTGGTGCAGGTGAAGTGAAGGTTGTTGTTTGTTTGTAGTTATTTTGTATTTTTTAAACAAGGGGCAGATATTATAACACTATTTTCGTCTTTCTGCACATTTTCATTCAGTGTTTTTTTTCTTCTGATGAATTTGTTTTATTTTGAATTTAAAAAACATGCAGCGCTGCTGGGGCTGTTTGTTTACGTCGTAGTTTCAGGGACACGTTGGCTCAAACTTTATTGTTCTTCATCTTCTGACTCTCATCATATTATATCGAGTGGAAACTCTTCAGATTAAACAAGTTAGATGTTTCCACCGCTAGTTAGAACGAGTCCGTCACGTTTTGCAAAATAAAGAAACCGAGTAGGACTCGCTGCAGATGAGGCCTGCAGTTTAACAAAACCGAACTACGTCCACACCTACGAATTAGTCTTTCCTCTCATCAGTGATGTCGTCTCTTTCTCTTCGCTTGTGAAACTTTGTTCAGTCACATTCTGACGGTCATGAGCACTCGTTTGACTCGTTTTGAAGCGAAAACTTAACGCGCTTTGGAGACTAGCTTAGCTTTTAGCCTGCTACCGCTAACGCCTGCTGCTGGAGTGAGCGCTGCGTAACAACGACGTCACCACGCACGTTTTGTGTCACAGCTTTTTCTGTCCGGGCGGGTTGTTGAAGCAGCCGCTCCAACCCGAACAGAAACAGAAAAACGTCAGTGAAACGTTGTAAAATCCTATCGAAATATCGAAAATATGCTTAAACTTCATATCATCGTTATTGAATAAAAGTATATTGCGATATTTATCGTTATTGAATTATCGTCCAGCACTATGTCATGGGAAAGAACGTTTGGAAAAATCGTCAATCACAAATGTATTTTGATATGCTGTTGATATGAATGCTCTCACCACCTAGTGGTATGACAGCAGTACTTCAGAGTTTACCACTAACCATCCGGATTAACCACCAACCGCAACACAACTTTGGAACAAGCAGAAGATAACGGATGGATGGGTGGACGGATATAATACTGCATGGATGTGAGGGGAAAAAAGAAAACGGAGAACAAAATATATTATTTAAAAAATTGCAGTAGAGATTTAAAAAACGCTTATAAAGTAACATGTATATGAAGCACTACAAAACTTTTGAAATTGGAGGTGTTTATGTTTTCCCTCATAGTAAACCACTTACAGTTGGAATAATGCTTATTGGACCCCTAAGAATACAAATCTTTATTATAAAATTCAGATGTGTTTGTTACGTTAATTTGCTCATCGACTGCTAACATTACTAACGTACATACAGATAGAGTTTAACTTGGTTTAGCTTTTAGCATTGAGCGTGTAGCGTGTACAGTAATTGTGTTTGATTAAAATCTTTGTGCTGAACTCATTTATCCCTCTTTAGTCCTCCACAAGGACGATAACAAAAATACATTAATTAAAAAGACAGGATGACATTTACATCTGGTGCTAAAAAAAAAAGAAAGCAAGAGCTGCCTGCAACATATTGAGTGACTAACACAAAGCCGATGATGACATTTTTCTGAAATGCCAAATGTTTGTCTATCCTGTCCCACCCTTTCTCCCATCACTCCATTAATCTCAGTCCTTAATCCATTTCTGTTCTTATCTGCGAGAAATGATCACACCCGCACCTGAATTCTCAAGCACTCTTCCATCCTCATCATTATTTCAAGTCCACACTTTTGCATGCTTCTAACTCATCATCGTCTTGTTGTTGCCCCTCCAGCGCGCAGGTCATCTTTTAAAAAAAAGCCACCCATTTTTAGTACAACACATGTTGCCATCCTTAGCTGCTGTGCTGCCAGAAGGAATGATGCAGCTTAAAAGAAGAGGGAGAAGAGTTAAAGAAGGCACGGAGGCCGGCCGACCAGAAAACGAAGCTGCCTGCTGGCGTTATAGTCACGTGACTGCATGAAAACCACGTGGCCAAACACGAGCATGGGTGGGACAAGTGTGTGTGTGTGTGAATGCCATCCCATGTAGCCTTCAGGGGAACATGAGTGCAGCGAGATCTGAAGAGAAAATATTGTAATGGCAGCATGTCTTTTGTGCACATACCTCCACCATCTTCTTTAGCTATTCAGTGTAGTTCTCCACCAGGTTTTAAATGACCAGATGGTCTTATATATGTATTATGAGTAGTTCCACTAGTCTGAGCATGGCCACAACCAAATAGTGCTGTTTACAACAACCCGAATTGAAAAATTACATAAAAGTAAAAAAAATAATAATAATACAGTGATATTTTCTTGAAGGCCTAGCATTCTTTAAAGGAATACATTACAGCCACCACCTTTGTTGACAGAGTATTAAACTAAAATAATTATATGAGAAAAGATGGAATATGGCAGCCATCTGGATGTGAGTTGACTCCAGAAATGAATGAGGTGTACATGTACACCCAATAGTTAGTTAGTCCCAGTGGGACTAACCTGAGTAAATAAAGGTGGAATGAATGACTTTCTGACAGTTTCAATAAAATATGTCGAGAGCTTCATGAGATACTTCTAACCTACAAAGCTCTCAACAACCTAGCTCCATCTTATAATAATAATAATAATAATGAATTTAATTTGTAATGCACTTTTCATTAACAAAAATCTCAAAGTGCTAATGATCTTACAGATCTTATTGTTCCAGATCACTTCACTCTCACATTGCAGGCTTACTCGTGGTTCCTAGAGTTTTCAAAAGCCGAATGGGAGGAAGAGCTTCCAGTTATCAGGCTCCTCTCTTGTGGAACCAACTTCCAGTTTCTGTCCGTGATGCTGACACTTTGTCCAGTTTTAAGACTGGACTTAAGACGTTCCTTTTTGATAAATCCTCTAATTAGAGTCGACTAGGGTTTCCTGAGCTATCCCTTGGTTTTGCTGCTATAGGCTTAGACTAATGGAGGACAAATTGACCACATTTCCTCATTCGGCTGCTGTCTTTACTTCATTTACTCTGCATGTTTTTATTTGTAATTATTTCTATCTTAGCATGTGTTTTTGTCTTTCCTCCTATAGAAAGTACGGACATATCATTCTGTGTTTGTTTCTCCTTCCTGTCCTCTCAAATCCAGCAGGTTGAAGCAGATGGCTGCTCATCCTGAGCCTTTTTTTTTTTTTTTTTTTTTTTGCAGATGGTTGCTCATCCTGAGCCTGGTTCTGATGGAGGTTTTTTTCCTGTTTAAAGGGAGTTTTTCCTTTCCACTGTTGCCTTTGTGCTTGCTCATGATGGGAGACTGCGACAAAGTGAGGAGTCAATGCAATCTACTGCTTCCTTAAATAGTGAACTTTACTAATTGGCTTTTTTTATGTACAAAGTATGTGAATTTTTTTTTTCAGTGCTCAGAGACAACTTATTTTGTGACTTGGTGCAATATAAATAAACTGAATTGAATATTTTGCTAACAGACAGACAGGATTGATTCCATTAATTACGTAATGCTCAAGTTTTAAGCAATATGTCTAACTCTGAGTATTTGTTGAGGGAGATACTCAGCTACAGTACCATACCTGGTTTAGCTCAATATTTATTATATTGGTCAGATTGATCGATCCATCCATCCATCCATCCATCCATCCATCCATCCATCCATCCATCCATCTATCCATCCATCCATCATCTTTTACCCACTTCTTCCATTTTGAGTGTCCAGCAATCACTGTGCAAAGGGCGGGGTACACCTTGGACAGGTCGCAAGTCCATCACAGGGACACATAGAGACAAACGAGACCAACAACCATTATTTCTCTCACTCACATCTAGGGATAGTTTAGAGTTACCGATCAGTCTAACATGCATGTTTTTGGCCTGTGGGAGGAAACTGGAGTACCTGGAGAAAACCCACACATGCACAGAAAGAACATGCAAACTCTACCCAGAAAGGCCCCCGGAACAAGATTTGAACCAGGGACCTGCTCAATGAGAGGCAGCAGCTCTACCACTTGCACCATCGTGCTGCCCGTGACTTCAATTGTAGATGTAAATGATGTTATTACTTTATTATATTATATTACTTTAAGTTTCAGTATGCATCAACTGGATCATGAGATATTTTACTAAAACAACAGACAACTGAACACCTG
>JBBPBX010002727.1:61021-84863 GCA_038048925.1 Garcialebias charrua | reverse complement strand
TCAGTGTTTTTCTTTCTTTTTATTCTGATGAATCTGTTTTATTTTCAATTAAAAAAAACATGTCGCGCTGGGGCTGTTTGTTTACGTCGTAGTTTCAGGGAAACGTTGGCTCAAACTTTATTCTTCATCTTCTGACTCTCATCATATTCTATCGAGTGGAAACTCTTCAGATTAAACAAGTTAGATGTTCCCACCGCTAGTTAGAACGACTCCGTCACGTTTTGAAAAATAAAGAAACCGAGTAGGACTCGCTGCAGAAGAAGCCTGCAGTTTAACAAAACCGAACTACGTCCACACCGACGAATTAGTCTTTCCTCTCATCAGTGATGTCGTCTGCTTTCTCTTCGCTTGTGAAACTTTGTTCAGTCACATTCTGACGGTCATGAGCACTCGTTTGACTCGTTTTGAAGCGAAAACAACACGCTTTGGAGACTAGCTTAGCTTTTAGCCTGCTACCGCTAACGTCTGCTGCTGGACTGAGCGCTGCGTAACAACGACGTCACCACGCACGTTTTGTGTCACAGCTTTTTCTGTCCGGGCGCGTTGTTGAAGCAGCCGCTCCAACCCGAACAGAAACAGAAAAACGTCAGTGAAAAGTTGTAAAATCCTATCGAAATATCGAAAATATGCTTAAACTTCATATCATCGTTATTGAATAAAAGTATATCGCGATATTTATCGTTATTGAATTATCGTCCAGCACTATGCTCAGCTGTGTTGTTCCACTCCTTAGTCAAATTTATGGCCACAACAAAAATATTTTCATGATAGAATAAAGACTCCGAGCACGGGTAATCTCTTGTTCCTGGATTACACATCGACAACGTCAGAGCTTCTCGTAAATGCTGCTTATTTGAGTTATTTTCAAAACATACAGACTTCTTTTTGCTTAGCCAGTGCTTTGTGAGCATGACGTTGATTGTATTTTAGCCTTTGAAATTATTGGATTTTTAATGTTTTTCTATCTCACAAGCTAAAACAGTCCTTTTTTCAGACAACGGAACCTTAAAGGATCTAACGTTTAATGCCAGTTTTTGCTTCGTAAGCATTCATTTTGAACACATTGCTGTTTTTACTCAGTGGCCACGTTGTTCTGTTTAGTTGATTTTCATGTTTTAACTTCCCGTCATCGCGGTTGGTCTATAAAAGTGTGTTGAGCGGTGCGGTTTGGTGTAATTTAAAACCTCCTGCTGTTTGCGATCTCTCGAGTTGTTCAGACTTTACTCTCCCATCACGTTCTGGTTCAAAGTTTTCCTGCTAAGTTTGTTTCACTAATAAAGCTGTTCTTTTAAGGATCGGGGTAAAAACGTGTGCTATACACGAGCGGTGGTTTAAAGCAGTGGAGCATGTTATCATGTTTAGTAAGTGTTTTTTCCTCTTTTAATTAGAGTGCACTTTGGAGATCAGGGCTTTTCTCCAGGGAGGCTGACTTCATTAGCACCTGTAAGAGTCCACACATGCGAGCGGGAAAAAGAACTCATTTAATTTACGAGCTGGAGCTGATGCTGCTGTTCACTCCAATGGGTAAGTCTTTGCCTCGAGTGGAGGAGTTCTCGTTCACCAGGATGGATGGATCGAGGTTTTGTCAGCAGTAATGAGGGTGTTGCTCTGTTCTGTCGTGGTGAAAAAGCTGCTGGTCCACCTACATTTTAACTGTCACCTGTGGTCAGGAGGTTTGGATCATAACCGAAAGAACACGTCCTGTATCCAAGCGGCTGAAAGGAGCTTTCTCTGAAGTAGAAAATGCTGAGCGGGTCTGATACCTTGGTCCACTACGTACCCTCCTGAGCACCTGCCCACTTTTAGTATTTAATCTACTGGAGTACCGTATTTTTCGGACTATAGGTCGCACCCGAGTATAGGTCGCATTGTCCAATTATTGCCAAAGAATTGGAAAAATCCATATATAGGTCGCACCTGAATATAGGTCGCACCTACGTCAAAATGTGGACCGTGTTTAGCTCTGCTGCAAATGTCTCTTCCACAGGAGCGCACAGCAAGGCTTTTAAGAAGATTAACACTTAAAAACAATTAATTGTTTGATAAAAAATTATACCAAATATGTGTCTGAGCTGAACTTTTCTTTAATAAATGAATAATTTTAGCAGGATAAACACCTAAAAATATATATTTGTTAAATGACATTATTGTAAGAGTATGTCTACGTTTAATTTTTGTTAATAAATGATTACAAATCAGCTTATTTTATAAAAAGCCATAGGTCACACCCGACTATAGGTCGCAGGGCATGCAAAAATGATAAAAAGCTGCAACCTATAGTCCGGAAAAATACGGTACACTTGAGTAATAAAGATGACCGGATTTGGACCCGTTTTTGAATCATTTATCTCTGGTGTGAGGCAGAGCATGTTTGAGCGTGTTGTTCTGTTTAAACATCTTTATCATGGGGAAAGAGAGGCCGTTTGGCAACTTGAAGCTAAAGGGAAGCGCCATTAGAGAATCCTCATAGCTGAAAGCTTTGATTTCAGGCAAATGGAGGCCGGTGTTTTATTATTCAGGATGAATGTTGGTGTCAGGCTCGCTTCATGAGCCGTCTGCTGATCTGCAGACAGGAGACGACCATGATGAATGAAAATTGGCTTTAATGCTCACCAAGCCTCTCTCAGTGACCACTTTTCCCCGTCCCTTATTTCTCCATTTTGCTCCGTGTTGCGCTGCTCAACTGTTGTTTTGTCTTCATTTGAACAAAAAGTTCCAATTTTCTAAATGCTGCCTGGGGTTAACTTGTTTCAAATAAACTGTCCAAGCTTAAAATCTTAACTCCAGTACTCTACAAAGAGAAAATGAACTGTGGGAGAACAACAAAACACCTGCTGCAAGAAAACAGCAATCAATGAACAGGTGAAGCAGAGATGGTTTGGCCTGCAGCCAAGAGTTTACCACAAAATGGTAACAAACAGAAGGAAAGTGAGTTTGTTTTGCTTCTGAATTTCACCATGGGAATAAGAGTTGAGAGGATTTAAATAGTGACGTGCTTTTGTTCTTCTCTGGGTTTGTTCTGTAAAGTGAATGCACAGTTTAATCATCATCATCATCAGTCGCTTAGCGTGGTGTCGTGGGGGCAGTAGAAACATAATTCACCAACAACCTCCACCTGGACCGATCCTCAGCAAGATGGTTACCAGTGATGGCATAGTTGCATTGAAAAAGTAACTTAGTTAAGTTACTGATTAGTCCTTAAGTAACTTAGTTAAGTTACTGATTAGTCCTTGGGAAGTAACTTAGTTAAGTTACTGATTAGTCCTTAAGTAACTTAGTTAAGTTACTGATTAGTCCTTGGTAAAAGTAACTTAGTTAAGTTACTGATTACTTGATTTGGAAAGTAACTAAGTTAGATTACTAAGTTGCTTTATTACCACTTTCGGCCGCTAGGGTCCACCGACCGTTCCCAGCTCATGTGTCCGAAAAAAGCCTCCTCTGCTCGGACTCACTCTGTCGCAGCCCGGCCTCCTGAACTCTGGAGGTCTGAACTAGTGTTTGTTAGCAAAATATCTCAAGAACCACACGACAGATTTTGATGAAACTTACAGAAAGTAATCACTGAATGGATATTTACAACCCATTAGCTGTAGGAGATGTTTGAGCTAAAATTCGATTTATGTATAATTTATTTTTGCGACCGTTTGGAAGACGTCAAAGCGAAACAATTTAAATCCAGCAGATTTGACCATTACGTGAATTTATTAAGGAACGGTTAAGCACAGAAACACTTGTGCTATAATGTCAGCTAAGAAATGCATTTTTTAAGTGTTTATTTTGCTAAATTTTAAAGAAATGAAGCTGTCCCACCTGCATGCGTGCACATAGCAAAACTACTAGGAAAGGTTAAGCTCAGACACATCTTTGCTATAATTTTCAGCAAACAAATCATTGTTTTTACCTTGTTTTTGAAGCTGAGTCTCCTCTTCTCGGCTCCGTGAGCACCTCAGTGTTTACGTTTCTGCCACGTTTGGTGTCAGGTTTCACAGCCACAGCAGGTGACCGAATTGCTGCATAGGCCAGACGTCTTTTTTTTTATCACTCCCGAGATGCATAAAGGAAATAGAATTAAATTACAGTACTACAGAAAATGACAAAAAAAAGTAATGTACAGTAATTTGGATAAGTAACTTTAATCGGATTACTGGATTTTGAAATAGCAACGCATTAGATTATTAGTTACTGAAAAAAAGTGGTCCGACTAGAGACTGACATCACTGTTGAGGACACAGAAAGAGAGCCCTGTCCAGATGTCATCTGCCCATTGTCGAGGAGGATGCCTCCGTTTACCGTGATCCTTCAGCTTTTCTCTGAAGGATCACGTTTGACCGAGTTCCCTTGGCCCTCACTACGAAGACAAACCACTTCAATTCCTTCTTCTTGATCTGCTTTAGGAAGGAGTTGTGATCTCCACTAAGGACATGGACTCAACGGCACATGTCAGCACTTGTAGTGTGGGAGGACCAGTGGACCTGAAGCAGGTGGTGGAAGCAGGTCTTTTCCACTAGTTCAAAATGGTCAAATACAGCAACAGACTGAGGTGGGATGGATGGATCATGAGTTGGAGGAGAAATGAGAGCCCGGGTGGTTGCAATTTTTTCTAAAAAGAAATATAGGAAGTTCTCGCACAGCTCAATCGAGGCTTCCAAAGGTGATGGTTCAGTGAGGTAGAGAACAGAGTTTAGGGTGGAGAACAGGACTCGTGGATTGTGAGAGTTTGAGGCAATTATATCAGAGAAGTTTTAAGATTTAACAGTTTTTACTGCTTTCTGATAACGGTGCCAACTCTCTTTTAGTATTTGAAAAGAGACCTGCAGCCTGTCTTTTCTCCATTTGCGCTCCGCCCTCCTGCACTGCTGCCTAACGTTGTTGGCATAAATGCACAGAACCTTCGTGGAAAACTAGCTGTTAAGAAAAAAGAGTGAAGTTAGATTCAGTCCACCTTCTTTCTTACATTCAGCCATTTTGACTGTTTTTTCAAATGAAAGAATATTTGGACTTTTAGTGAAACGACCTTAAAAATGATTCAGACTGAACACAGGATGTTGCATTGTTCAGTAAGATAAAAAAATGTTTTTTTTTTATAATAAATGTTCTAATTTAAGTAAAGCTGACTTCTATAATCATATTTAAGCACATAAATGAGAACATTAAGAATTGTTGCCTTTGTTCTTTTTGTCTTAACTATCAGCCAAAGCATGACAGCCGAATCAAAGAGAAAAGTTCAGCTCTCAGGTAGAGGCTGTGGTTCAGGCTGAAAATGACTCCACAGCTAACAATACCCTGAGGGATATTTTTACAGCCTTCGACAGCAGCAGCTGCTCGACAGGATGTGATTTTGTGATTTTGACTGAACACAATGTGAGCGCTGCCACATTAACGTAACTAAGAGTCACTTCGTCTCTGTCTCTGTTGCTGTTTCGTGTCTGCATCAGTTTAGGTGCCGTCTTCCTCCCTCAAACAATCCCTTCCACTTCTTTTTTGTTTGTCGGACCAATTTTTATTTTTTGTTTTGATGTTGTTGCCTCTGGATCTTCGGTTGTGTTACTGCAGTGAAGTTGGTGCAGTTTGAATAAACACTAAACGTCCCATTATTAATTACATCTCACTTTTAATGGCATCCTAATTAGAACCACTGACTTAACAAATTGATGCATTAGACTATAACTCAAAGTCCCTAAATACCAAGTCTCAGTGTTTATGAAGCCACGCTCGTTCGTTCAGCTCTGACGTTACGGTGGGACAGTGTTAAATACAGGTGTGTGTCAGTCTCAGTGCACATTCATCCACACAGGACTGATGGTCTGAACACGCTCTGTCCTGACCCACATGCAGGACCTCACACAAGCAGTGGTTGTTACCTACATGTCTCAGGGCAAAACAGGAAGAGACAAAAAGCTGCTTTATTAAAGATAAACTGATTTATTTGGGAATACTGTATTGAGCTTTATTTTCTGCTAGATGTTTTAATGAACCATTTATAAGAACCTTTCTCAATAAAATGTCCATTTTGTTTGCTTTTTAATAATTATAGTGGCTTATGAGATGATGAGTTTCTTCTTGTTCTTGTTGTTTTGCAGCTGATTGGACCCACCGTGGTCACGGTATAGTGCACGATGTCGACCACAGAACAACAGTCTGAGCAGTGCATGTTGCATTAGATTCACCTAATTTATCACAGCTCTAACTTTTATGTGCACGGTGAGGTGTGTCAGCTGTGGGCTGCAGTGCATGTTTCACTGCAGTGCATTTGAACAAGTGCGAATGTTTGCTCTGAAAAAGAGCACCGTAAAGCCACTTATCAGCATTTGCTCCTTCAGTTCGTCAAGATCACGTGTTAAGTGTCCAAAGCTCCGGTAAAGTAGGGCCAACCTTAAACGTGCACGGATCGTCCATCCGGCTCCGTTTTTTGCAGGCTTCAACGTGTTGGCTTTTCAGCGTCTCCTGAGGTCTACATCGACCGACTCAAGGTAGCGGCACTGTTCCGGTTGGTTTTCAAGATAAAAGTATTCCTTGAGAGGAAAATTCATTCAAGTTGGAGTTTAGAAGCTCGAGGCGGACTTGTAGCCAGCAATGCTATGAGTCCTTAGCTGATGACGTGGTCATTAGCGTTTGACCAGCGTACATCCAGCTCTTAGGAGAAAAACATTGCAGTTCAACTTCTCCAGCAGACATGATCACAAAGTTGTTACGTTAATCCTGAAAAAGGAAGAGAATCCGTGAATTACTATTCTGACTTGAAGAGTGCTGAATAAGTAATTACAGTATTTTCTGGTGTATAGGTCGCACCTACGTTTAGCTCTGCTGCAAATGTCTGCCACAGGAGCGCACAGCAAGGCTTTTAAGAAGATTAACACTTAAAAACAATTATTTGTTTGATAAAAATTATAGCAAATATGTGTCTGAGCTGAACTTTTCCTTAATAAATGAACGTAATTGTGAAATGAGCTGGATTTAAAAATTTGTTTCACCTAAAGTGATAACAAGCCATATATAGGTCGCACCTGAGTATAGGTCGCAGGCCTTGAAAAAAAAACATAAAAAGTGCATCCTATACACCGGAAACTACGGTAATTAAGGTAAAAGTGTGTCAGTTAACACTGACCATATATCTTACATCTGGTTGCCCGTACGGGTCTCCCCTTTGTCTGCCTCGGGTCTTGGGGGTCAGGTCTCTGATGCTTCACGGCCACTATTGAATGTTCTATTAGAGAAGCCTTATTATGCATGCTCACAACCACACACAAATAGATGCAGGGATGCACATGCAGGTATCATATGTAGATATGTAGATGTGTATGTGAATACATATGCATGTATATATGTATGTATGTATGTATATATGTAGGTATGGGTATATATATTTATAGAAATCTACTGCAAAACCATGAATATTCTAAGTCTTTTATACATATGTATTTTGTTGCTGTGTTCTGTCATGTTCTTTGCAGGATTACAGACAGCGGTCGGGTGTATTTGCCTTGTGCTCTCTTTGTGTATATTATTTTTAATATATTTTGTAGTCTTACTTTCTGTCTTTCCTTTCTTTCTATCCTATTTAAAAAAAATCATAATGGTGTGAAGAGGATGGCTGTAAGGTGAGAAGGGAGGCTATCCAGCTTTACATCAGGACAAGAGCTTCCTCATCTTCCCCATTGTCATCTCCATCTTCATTCACTGTTCTCTCTGCCTGCCTGGAGGAGATAAAGGCATGGATGAATCAGAACTTTCTTCAATTAAACTGATCCAAGACTGAGGCCATACTGATTGGCACCCCTCACCAGGTACAAACATCAACTTTAACAAAATCTCCTTCTCTGGTCAAGACATCCCCCTCTCCACCTCTGTTACAAATCTTGGAATAAAAATGGACTCTCATCTTACATTTGAAAATCACATTAAGCATCTGTTTAAAACCTGCTTCTTCCATCTTCGAAACATCTCCAGACTTCGCCCATCTCTAACTTTTCCTGATGCTGAGAAACTCGTCCATGCCTTTGTCTCCTCCAGGCTCGACTACTGCAACTCCCTGTTTATTGGAATCCCTGGTAAATACCTTCAGAAGCTTCAATATATTCAAAACAGTGCAGCAAGGATCTTGTTGAGAGTTCGTAAATTTGAACATATTACACCCATTCTCCATTGGCTTCCTGTCACCTACAGAATTCAGTACAAAACTGCTCTCATTACACATCAATGCTTACATGGAACTTCACCTGACTATCTAAAGGACATTCTTGCACCATATTCATCCACCCGGTCTCTACGATCACAGAACAGTAATCTACTTCACATTCCACGAACCAAATTAAGGACCATGGGAGACCGGGCATTCTGTGTGGCTGCCCCCCGCCTATGGAACTCCCTCCCTGACTACCTGAGAGCTCCACAGTCACTGGTTGACTTTAAGAGCGGCTTGAAGACTTTCTTTTTAACCGAGCATACTCTGCCTCCTCATGATTTTGTCTTTGATCTTAGTTGATACTGTTATTGATTTTACTTGTTTTATCACTTGTTTTTTTGACGTTTAATTTTGTTGCACTTTGTAGCATTTTGAGATTTTCATTAATGAAAAGTGCGTTATAAATTAAATTCATTATTTGATAAGTCTCAATCTGGTCATCTGGACAGTTTCTTTCCAGTTTCTGTCCAGATGACCAGATTGAGACTTATCAGATTTGATACCTGGATTATTGAGTATGAACTTTCTTGTAAATTCATTATTATTATTTATTATTATCTATAAAAGGAAGAAAAAAAAAGATCACGTGTTAAGATTTTGAAAAGTTACTATTTCAAACCAGGGGTTCCCAAACTTTTCCATGCACCCCCCACAACAGCATTAGCTTCAGGACGAGTGCCCCCCCACCCCCCTGCAGATGCACAAACAAAGCTACAAAATATGTAAAGAAACATAAACTTTTAGAATGTTTGACTTTTATTCACTATTTTCTATTAATTGATGCAGCTGCTGAGCATCATGTTATTAACGAACATGTTTTAAACACCGTTTTATTATTATTGTTATTTTTCAGGTTTCTCTTGCAATTGAGTCCACGAGGCTCAGTGGGATTAACCTGTAGAAATAAAGGTTGAATGAATGAATGTATTTCCTACACAAGTCCTGATATGCGTGTATGTATGTATATATATGTGTGTGTGTGTGTGTGTGTGTGTGTGTGCGTGTGTGTGTGTGTGTTGCGATGTAGTTGAAGTATAGCAGGCCTTTATGCAGATGATCATGCTGTTTAGTGAGACTCAACACTTTGTCACGTGTGTAGCAGCAGAAACATTTGATTGTGTGTCCTCCCTTCTGTTTTATCATATGCATCATTTTCTGATGCAGTGGCAAAGTGCACATGCACTAAATCACTGGGGACAGGTTCACTAGCTGCCCGTGCTTTGTGTGATGAGGGGGTTTGTGTGTGTTTAGGGAAGAACCCATCAATCTGCCCCATGCATCATACTGTCTCTGTGTTTCTTGCATTTTGTTCAGCTTCCCATGCTTTCAGCTGGTGATGCTGAACTGCGGCTGCATGATGGAGTTCAGTAGCACACGAAATATTTGGAGGAAAAAATTGGCAGCTTCGTTTGTTGGTGACTCGCCAAAGCTTCTGGGATGTAATCCAGTAACTTGGAAAGGTGTTTAGATGCAGTATTGAATATTGTATTGATTGTATTGATGTTTTATGGTCTATGTTTTTTGTGTCTTATGTTTTTATATTTTATGCACCGTTATGCCGAAGCAAATTCCTAGTCTGTGAATCCTGTTCATTGACAATGGCAATAATAAACTGAATCTGAATCTGAATCTGAATCTGAATTCAGTGTAATGAGGGGTTAATTGAATTAAAAGTCTCTTCTGAATAAACCAAGAAAACTTAAAAAAAGAAATCTGCTGTGTGGAACAAGGATGAAAATATAGCATATGTTTAATGTTTTACACAAAAGGTTTCTGAACCAAAACAAATCTGTTAAAAGATTCAACACTGTGTAGCTCTTTTTTTTATTTGATTACTTTAACGTCTATTTCACTAAGAACATGGCACGCCTTTACAAAGAAACAACAAGCAAAATATGACTATTGTTACCAAAATACTAAATCAGACTTGTGCTAAATACTACTGTAGAAAACTGCGTCACTGCTCTACTAACTCCTGGACCACAACTCAGAACAGTGAAAGTATTAAATACAGAAACAGGAGAATAATTTATCTGGTATAACTTTGTACTTAAACTGTACTAATGCTGTTGTCTCCTGAGACTTAAAGGCCAAGATATCAGTTTGTATATTCAATTTGTTATAAAATACAATCGATACACAAAATATAATCAGTTTTATTTATTTAAACCTTTGTTTAAGCAGGTTGATCTCAACAATAAAATCCTTTTTCCATGATAGACTTGACCAAGAATGGCAGCAGCACACCAACATTTCCAATCATCAAACCACAGTAACCGTAATAACAGAAATAACAGAAGAAAACGAGAGAGTAATACACCCTTAAAGTTAAAGAATAGATCAGTTAAAAATTTTTACAAATAAATGCCTCATTTACAAATCCATTAAGAAAGGACCTGAAGACACAAACTCCTTCTTTAATTCAAAATTTTCTGTATCAAACTGGAAAGATAAAAAAGGGAATTATGTCATAATTTGTATGAACATTAGGTACAGTTAATAAAAGCAAATCATCTTTGCGTAGAGAATAACCTCTTCAGATCTACTTACCAATATAGGACAGGAGAAAAGAGGGAACTAAACCCAAGATAAGATAAGATTTGATTTGATTTGATTTGATGTTTATTCATTCATTTTAAAAGAACAATACAAGACAGTTTCATCAGATACAAGATTACAAGTAGGATAAAATGAAGGGAGCAGAAAGAAGATGAAATCTTATTATATCTGCCCCTATAAGATGATGCCAGCAATAAAATTTGCGGGCGGATAAGGCCGTCCATCCAACACGGGTACAGTATACAGAACACAGCAGAGGGATAGGTCTCCAAGACCAGTGATAAAACATTAGACCCATGATATACAGTCCAACCACTGCAGCCAGTGAGAGGATGTGTGCACATAAATCACATCTCCGTCGTCTGAAATGGACAGAAATGTGGCAACAAGACGATTTCTTTGCTCAAAAGATAGACATGATCTGATTCTAACGAAAAAACAACTTTGGCTTAAAATGTTTCACCATCTATCGGATTTGGGCAATAAAGGCCAGAGCATCGTCAATAATAAAACCCAAGTATTTATACTGAGATACTACTGTGATCTCTGAGTATTGAAAAGTATTGAAGGGCGCAACAGCTGTGGTTTAAATGTTGCATTAGAAAACAGCTTTGGTTGTGATTCATCAGCATTCAGCACAAATTTGAAGACATGCAGATTAAACTGAAGCACATTAAAAGCTGCTCGCAACTTTTCAAAAGCACTCTGTGCAAAACTGACAATAAAAAAACATGAGCGTGCAGAAGAAGCAACATGCTTTTATATAATGTCACTATAGTCAAGAACGTTTACAAATGTAGCCTGGACAAGTTTATTTCCCTGACTGATTAATTGAAACAGGCTCTTTTTGATAATAAAAGATGTACAGAACTTTTAGCTTTTTCATTAAATGTTTAATACGCTCTTCATAAAGGCAGTTTTAGGGCCTGCCTTAAAGAAGGGCAAACTAAGTAAAGTTTGGTGTCGTCTGCATAAAGGTGCACTTTAGCTGTAGACACATTCCACTGGTATTAATAAAAATGGCGTATAAACCCAGTTATAAAATTTACCCTTGGTGGGCACCACCTGAATATTGAATATTTCAAGAACTGGACTTACTGCAAAAACACACCACATTCAGTCTGAAATGTAGCTTTTAAACCAGCCTAACATCCCGTCACTCAGCCAAATATCACCGAGTCTGTTAGCAGCTCAGAATCAAGAATCCTGACGTAAAGTGTTAATAATTTAAACCTGATCTATTTATGTATACGGCACATTTGTGGTGCAATTTTTAAAAAGCCAGTCTTCATAGATTGAAGGTGGCTTATAATGACGCACTAAGACTTTTTCTAAATAGGCCCAGATGGACCAGTGTCAGTGAACTGTTTGTATCTGCTCACGTCAGCACTTTGATGGCTGTTTTAAGAAAGTTCATGTATACATTTATTTGTCGTTTAAATGAGTCGACTACTAGAATTATTCTACTGTTGACTAATGTTAAATATAGTGCAATAAAATACTCATCTGTGCTTTGGAGACATTGGTATGATTGCCTCCTGAATGGTTAGGTACCTTTTCTATTTTACTTTTTATTATTTTATTCTATTTGTTATCTTTTTTAATGTAAATTGGACTCTGAGTCTGTAATAAATCTATCTATTCAACAAACTTCTTCTGCCAGCCTAGGTGGGATTTTACTGACTAGTTTTATTTTCATTTGATTTAATATTTTATGAAAAGTCTGAGGAATAAACTGCTGGAGGAAGAGCTGGTGGAATCTGACCCTGACTTTTGTGTGTCTGTAGCTCCTTCCATGTGCTGAAGTTTTCACTCTAATAATAACTAATGTGGTGCTGACATCATCCACCTCTCATTAAACTGATTAACAGCCTTGTCATTTTGTTGTAAATCACTGAAGCCGTATTCCAGTTTGTTCCAATCAAATTAACTATATATTATTAGACACTTAAAGTTTTGGTGCTGCCCAATTTTTCCATGTACAGGCTGCACATGCAGTGCAAATGTTCACGTTTTAATCTCGCTGCCCGTCATTAGGAACACCGTGGCAGAACCAACCCATGCAGGGCAGAAGTTGAGCCTGAATCAATTTCCTAATGGTTTATAACTAATGGACTGATTTATTGCCATGTTTCGGCGGTGAATGCCTGTCGTGTCCTCGTGGTGTGACTCTGACCCCGTGCAGCCGTTGTTTCAACATCACAAGTCTGCATCACATTAAAGCTGCCCTGAGCCAGTGGGACACAGAGACCTGTGGAGTTTAAGATGATTTGCTGTTTTGTCTCAATTATTGGTGTAAAACACAACTGGTCAAATAAATTATATTAAAGTCATTGTATTGCTTTTAATAGCTGATGTTTATATTCTTTCAAATATTTTGATCTAAAACCTTTTTATAGCCTAAAATCACTGGGATGTACGTCTTAGGCTGGATGGCATGCCGTTCAACTCTTATGCTTCAAGGAAGGAGCTTGGTTTTTTCTTTCACATTTTGATGTTGAGAGACTAAATTTGTTCATATTAATCAAAATGAACAAAATATGCTGGAAAAGATGGAAAGCTCTGAGTTGGGGGTACGTTTTTACATTTTAAGAAATTCTTGAGACTCAAATGCTGTTTACCAACTAGTCACTAACAGACCCAGACCAGTGAGGTTCTGGTCCTGTACCTATCACCAGTTGATTACTTGAACCCATTTGGTGGGAGAAAAAACTGCTGTCACTGTGGCACCATCATCCATTCCACATAACTCAACTAGTCCATTTTTGTAAAGTAACATTAAGAAAAGTGGTCTAGAAATAAAGTTTACATTTAAGCATTTGGTTTAGCTTTAGTTCACTTTGGTTTGTTCCTTTAAGATACCTGTTGCATCCGCCATGAACATAACACATTTAAAAGGACACGAGACAACAAGAAGGTTTAAAAAGTTTGCAGCCAGCTCCCCTCTGTGGAGTAAAAAGATGAAAGAAAACAAGAGCTCACCTTCAGATTCCCCGTGTCCCAAACAAAACAAAGTAGTAACTGAAAGTTGGACCTGGTGAGCCGGCTAAAAATAATAAAACGACACCATAGGGGGCCAACCCCAGGTAGGGCCGTCAAAGCCCCCTATGGGCGTCGGACTAATGGATCAAACACCCACCTAAGGTAACGGTATGCAAAATCAGGACTACCTATCTTACCAGATCAAAAACCTATATAAAAACAGTAACCAAAGCCAAAGACCAGTAAAAACTAATAGGCCCTCCATGGCCAACCAAAAACCAGCTACTAGGTTCACTAGAGCTCAACACGAGTGCACCTGCTCACAGCACACATAACTCCCTCAGGATTGACAACCAAGTGGCGAGGGGCGGGCGGAGAAGCACAACCTCCAAACGTCCGCACCCTGCCAGATCTCTGCAACCAGCCTATTTATAGGCTGGCTCAAAAGCACCGTCCAATAGAGTGATCTAATTCATACTGATTACATTCAGGCTTTCAAAGGTGCTTTTAACAGTGTGGCCAGGTTGACAGCCAACATAATCAAAACATACGGTACTGGGGCATGATAATAATATGCCCTGGGACATAATACCACAGAAAGATGACAAGTGGAACCATTATTCTCAATATTATAAAGCAAATTTGACACAACAGCCTATATGTTATAAAATGAGCGGGTTATATGATCAGTGTGACAGCGCATGTTTTAGTTGTTTAGTAATTGGTTCTTATTTAAGACCCCGAGGGCTGACCAAATCCCAAGAAGAGCCTGGGGTTGCTCAGCAGAGACATTAGGGACGAAGTGGTGGACAGTTGGACAGCATCCGTCACTTCTGTCCTCATTACTGTTCACATCTAATTCCATTTGTCTGCTGTTTTTCATCCAACTTTTATTTCTACAGGTTGGTCTCAGTGAGCGTCGAGGACTCATTTACAAGAGAGACCTGATTTAAACAAAGAACACAGACGAGCTACAGGCAACACTAAACAGTCATATAAAGCATATAAAATGAAAAGTAAATTAAAGTAGTGATATAAAATGAAATAAAAACAGCTACATTATAAAACTGTGTAAAAAAACAACTAAAAACTGGAACATGTCAATGATTTGTGCATTGAACTTAACAGTAGTTTAAAATCCCTTAGAGATGAGCTTTAACAGTTCTGCTCAAGTCAAACACTTTCCATGGTGGATTTTCATGTTGTTGGACTTGAAACAATTGGTTGTCGTTAGAAATAACTCCCAGGAGAAGAGGCGAGGCTGAGGTTAGAGGGAGATCTGTGGAGGCTTCAGGTGGTCCAACTGCTGCAGGGTCTTTAACACCTCGACTGCACAGGACTGACACTTGGAGGGAAAAAGGTTGATTTATAGAAAAAAGAGAGAAATAATGGAGAGAAAGAATAAAAGTGCACAACAAAAATGCCAAATGAAACGTAAAAGGTGTGCTAATGAAGACTGTATCATTAAAGCAGCTGGATTTTAGTCAGAAGCTAATTTGTGAATGTGTAGAAAGGTTTCTTTTGTGGTAGAGAACCTCTAGTTAGACAAACCTGCTTTATATCATATTTTAACAATATGAAACCATTTTTCTGGTTTTATGCAAAAAAGTTATTTTTATCCTATTACAGTAATTATTATTAACTATTATTAATATTATTCAAATAGGAAGTCGGTTCCAGCAGTTCTTCCTCTGATTTTATCCTCAAATGGTGTTCCTATTGAGTTTGTTGATTCTTACAAATGTTTGAGTATTTTGGTCGATTCACAGCTCTCTTTTAAACTCCACGTGGAAAACCTGTAAAGAAACTGAAAGTTAAACTGGGTTTCTTTTTCAGAAACAGATCATGTCTAACACTGAATGTTAGGAAACACCTTGTATCTGTGACTTTCCTTCCCTCCATTGATTACAGTGACATTCTCTACATGAATGCTCCTACAAGCACCCTGCAGATGTTGGATGTTGTCTATCATGGTGCACTAAGATTCATAACTGGCTGTGATTATCGTACCCACCACTGCACCCTGTATTCACTGGTTAACTGGACATCATTAACTTCATGAAGACTCTTCCACTGGTACATTTTCATCTTTAAATCGCTTCTTGGTCTGCTGCCTTCATACATCTCCTACATGTCTCTGTGTGAGTGCAGCTACAGCATGCACTCTGAGGACATCATTACCTGCAGTGTTCCCTCAGTGAGAACTGAACTTTGAAAAAGGACCTTTTCCTACTCTGCTCCTGTTTCCTTGAATATCTTTAAAAAATATCTGAAGATCTCAACCTTGACTTCTCTAAATGGCTTTAAGAATCTGTTGGAATCCTGGCAAGAACTAATGCAGACAAGTTCCTGTTTTTACTTTTCTACATTCACCTTATAATCTGTTTTTGTTACTTTTTTGCCATCTTACTTTAACTTGTTAAAAAAAATCTGTAGGCCTCTTTTATGATTGTTTATTGTTGTTGCTGTTGTCATCATTCTTTGTTGAAACCAGGTATCTCTTGTAAATGAGTCCTCGAGGCTCAATGGGATTAACCTGACTATATAAATGTTGAATTAATTAAAGTTTTCAGGTTTACAAATAGCGAACACAAGGAAACTTTCATTCACACTGCAGACCCAAGTGGCCCAAATCTGATTTTTTTTAAATTTTTTATAACAGTTGGACCTGGTGCTAGACTTTTTAATATGTAGTACTAAATCAGAACCATATGTGGTCAAAGTCAATGTGAGGGCTCATGTAAAAGATGAAAAGCTACGTCAGTATCCAGTTATTATTAATATCAGTGACAGTGTTTTGCACTTTAAATCTTGGCATGTCACACATCCAGCTTCAGAGTTGGACAACATAAAAGTCTGTCTGAACTTTTTGAAGGCAGTTTGACTGCTGGGTGGCAGTGGGACATCCTTTTTGTAGACAGCAGCTTAGGATGCAGTTAAACAGGTTTTATTTTTTCAGCAGACAGAGGAATTAAAAGAAGCTGAAGCAGAGTTATCTGTCAGACGATGGTTTCAGCCCTGTGTGTGTCTCTTTTCATGAATTTGATGATCCGTCTCTGCATTGGACTGGACTGTGTGGAAGCGTTGTTGGTCGGATGCTTTGGTCCAGATGGCGTCTTATTAAGACTTTTCTCCAATCAAGATGACATCAAAAGGCATATTCATTTCACCAAGATGCTGAGCATCCAAGTGCAGACTTTAGCAGATGATTGATGGGATTAGCTGATTTCTCGTGATGAAATGTGATGAACGGATTACAAACCTTGAGCGTGTCGGTCTTTAGTTGTGCTGCTGGGTGACGTTGACAGCTTTGGGACTGTATGACAGCAGCCAGGCGGTGAAAGAAGGCAATCTTAAGCTCCACATTTCACTTTCTCCGTTTATTGACTCATCAGAATGTGGTTGGCGTCTGAGCAGCAAGATTTAAAGGCTCCATTTGGGGCAGGATTGATCTGTCAAAGGCAGCTCTGATGAAATATTGAGGGAAAAGTGCGTTAATGGGTTGGGTTAGATTGATTGTGCCTTTTTAAGGGTGGCGTTGAAGCGCCCCTATTATCGTTGTTTTTCTTCTGTTCGTGTCATAATTTTTGATTTATTAGTCCTATAGTTAAAAAATCAAATAACAAATTCCATCTGAATGTGCTGTAACTTTTATTAGCAGTGCTTCATGATTTTTGTCAAAACGAGCCTGTTTGGAGCTCCCCAACTCCAACAGCTGGAACATCAGTCAAAGTTTGAACATGTTGCAGAACGTTAAAGGTGCAGTCTGCAGTTTCTGTAGTGCAGCCTGTAAGTTTTCTAAAAATATATTTTTAACATATTTCTTCACTCTGTCACTATCTCCTGGCAGACTGATGTTAGACAAAGTAATCTCTGAAAAAAACTATAGTCCCCTTGCTTCTCCAGGTGTTACTAAAAGCATTTCTAAAAAGCCACAGTGACCCGCCGTTAACCAGCCAATAAAAACAGAGCTTCTCACTTCTCACGCTCCTAACCCACGCCCCCGCCTGTCCCAGCCCCAGCGGCCGCGCACGTTCTCGTTCAAAGGATTGCAAAGCGATGCAGGACTGTTTTGTATGTGACACAAATGTATTAAATTCCCCTTCTTCATCCCTGATCTGGACTTTTCTTTTGTTTTTTTGCCAAAAGTCAAGTGATCGCTTCCTCCTCCGCTGACTCCATGACTGAAACAATGAGGAAATGAATTAATTTGTCACGAGCGAATTAAACTCGGGTTCAACGTGGCTGCGCGAGGCTCTGCAGATTTCATGGTGTGCTGGACCAGCGCTCCATGTTTTTATTTTATTTTTTAGAACGTTTTATTAACATATAAACACAGAACTTCGCAGCGGCTGCGACAGGACTTGTAGTGGAGGCGGAGCTAAGGAGACTGAGCTGATTTTCAACGAGAGCAAGGGGGAGCAGATATGGCTCTGAGGGGGAGGGATCAGAATGCTTTCCCTGTTGAAAATTTTCCTAAGTGCTGCGTTCTACAGAAACTGCAGACTGCACCTTTAAAGTTCTTCTTCAGTTAATATATCAAAATGTAGATATTTGTGTGTTTGTTCACCCAGTGTGTATTCTGGTTTTCTCTCAAATCCCCAAGAGTGTGTCTAATGTTCACGCCCAAACTCTCAGTGACTTTCATCGCACTTCAGCGTTGACGCTTTGTTTAAACCCGTAGAGTCAAAACATATTTAATGGACACCGGACACAGGAAAAAGGTTTAAACAAAAACTTTATTTACCTAAAACTAAACGTCTCCAGGCTGCAGGCTGCAGGCAAGGTCTTCACAGGCTTCTCCCTCCAGGTCTGGAGCGCCTTCTTCTGGCCCAGCGTCACAAAAGGAAAAGTTACAACAGAAAGGTGGACCGGGTGAGTCTGGCCAAAAAAAAAATAACATCTCTCAGGCAGGTCCAACCCGGTACAGGGCCGTCGAAATCCCCCAAATGATGATCTGCCTCACCAAAAGTCCCTCTAAACAAATGAAAGGTGATTAAAAAGGACTACCAAAACTCACATGGTCATCAAAAGTTCAAAATAATGAAGAAAAACGGTCTCTCTGCTCACAACAGCTGCACAAATGCTGCTCCCAGCGTTCCAAAACGCTCACTCTGGCCACAGCAGCTCAGATCCTCTCTTCAACGCTGGAATTCTTCCTAAGTAAAACACTGTAAACCTGGCTGCCAGGGAGTGACAGACACAAGTGTGTTGTTACCATGGCAACCCTAAAGAGCCACTCACAGCAGCAACTTTCTGAATTCATTCAGAATTTCTCCAGTGGAATTCTGCTCTGTTGGGTTTCATTATATCTGCTGTTTTTATTTATTTATAATTTTTATTTAATATTTTGCAAACGGACCGCTCATGTGGTGAACGTTCCCTCCATGTTGTGATCTTCTTCATGCCGAGTCAGCTCTCACACAATTGTTTTCCTCTTTGGGGTTTCGTTTTGTACATCGTTCAGAAATTAACCTCTTCAGCAAACTTTCAGCTGCTAACCATTCGGATAGCGAAACTTTTTGGTTTCATCAAAATAAATGGGGATTTGTAATTGTGACTTTTTTTGTTGTTGCTATTTTGACAGTTTTAGGTTGTATCTATTGTTTTGATTGGTTTTACGTTTAGTTCAGTTTCAGCGCTCAGTGTTCAGACTGTTTTCACAGATGTTGTAATTTTATCGACTGATTAGATCATTAGAGGAGTCAGCTGCACAAGACTTTTTATGAAGTTTTGTAAAACATCATCATTTTAGAAGCGCTGGTTTTTGCCTGAAGTAATATGATAATATTGATTTAATTATTTTAATAACTCTCACTGTTGGATTCTTCTCTTCAAGCAGACATCCTGTCTAAGATATCAAAACGTCACCATTTTATTTATTTTTTACTAATATCCAAATGTATTTTATAAAAAGATCAAGCTGTTACAATCTTAAGGAAAGATGTATTTGTTAAACCACAGTACAGTATAGAACTAGTTTGAAAAGAAGAACTACCGTAATTCAGGGAGTTGGATTATGGAATGACTTGGAACAACAAACTTGCCAAATCAGTCAGAGTCAGAGTCAGAGAGTCTTTATTGTCATTTGCACCGCATGTGGTACATGTGATGAAAACGAGATTATGTACACAGGGTCCCAGTTACATCCAACAACAAATGCAAGAGAAAAAAAAAGAAAAAGAAAAAAGAACAGTAATAACATCTAGAATTAACTAAGAAAAACATCAACTAGTAATACACTAAGCCCTAATGTAGTGGAAAACCATCATTATAAACAGCAGCACGAACATGAGTCTGTATGAGCAGAGCAAATCAATATTTAATAGACTGGTCAAAATCGAATTGTTAAAGAAATATATATGAATGTATTTTAACGAGTAATGTATGAGAATTGACAATTCAGTGAGTTATTTACTTTGTTTTGTTATTTACAGTAAATGTTTGTTTGAATTGTTTATTAGATAAATAAGGAGCAGATTTAATAAGATTTTTTTCTTCATCTGCTACCTTTCTTTTTTTTTCTTCTAATAACATATACTGTCAATTGTTATGTATTTATTTATAAAATGAGTAAAAAAAATAAAAAAAAATATGAGTGCTGATGTAGAGGCCTACTGGAGAACAAGTATGTTATAAGACAAACATTAGAAATCATCTTCTTTGACCTGATCTCATGATTTCTGCTTCCTCTTCTCGTTTCAGAGCACCTGAAGGCGTCGCTGGAGGAGTACATGGTGCATTTGCCAAAGGTTCGCATCTTAAGGACCAAGAAGAGGGAGGGTCTGATCAGGACCCGGCTGCTCGGGGCCTCCATGGCTAAAGGCGAGGTCATCACCTTCCTGGACTCTCACTGCGAGGCCAACATCAACTGGCTGCCTCCTCTGCTGGGTGAGGAAGACTTCCAGCCCCTTGATTTGAAATGAGTTTACTACATGCTGCTGGTCAGAGGCACGGAAGCAAACCTCAGGTTTTAGAGTTCAGGGGGTTCTGAGCAGCAGCAGCAGGGGTCGTGGTAGTAATGTTTGAACGTTTGATTATGTTATTGACTTTATAAGTTAATATGAAATTACTGAATGAAACCCTAATCTTAACTTTTGTTCTTTAACCTTATTTTTCATTTTGTGAAGAAATACAGCAGCGGCTTCTTCAAGAAATATTCATCTTTATTTTGTATAGTTTTTTTTTGTTTTGTTTTTTTTCATTCTTCCAGGCAAAAATAATTCTCAAATTCTTATTGTAGGTCTCAATTTTTGTACCACTTAACAATATGGCTCCCCTTTATAGATGCTATAAATAATTTATAGATACGTTATTAATTCCTCTATAAGCACTTTATAAATCGTTAACAATTGGTTATTATGCATTAATTACGGGTGAAAGAGAAAAAACACTGACCAGTTTCTTGCCAAATAGTGTGGCCCGGATGCAAAGAACCGTATGACCATCGTATTCTACAATTTGTGATTACCTTTAAGAACTCTTGGGACTATAACGGTGGGTGTTGGACTTTAATGTTTGACCATTTTTGTGCCACTTTGCTGTTTCTTACAAACATGTGGTAGGTAGCAGTCGGTCACAGATTTTCCTTATAACGTTTTAATTCAAGGTCACGTCAGTGTGAGAAAACATTTTTGCTTCTATTTTTATTCATAATTAATAATGATCTGAAAATCAAGAAGCTTTTTTGCCTCGCTGTTTAATACTTTGACACGTCTGATAACCAACGTATTTAAAATCCCATTTTATAAACTCCCTTCTTGGATTTCTGTGCATGTGAAAGTCTGGTGTTTGTTAGTCCAGCAGCTTCCAGGCGTCTGTGAAGTCGAGTGGAGAGCAGACATTTCTCTGCCCTGAATCTCAATCTGCCGTCGTTAACCCTCTGCCAACATGTCTGGCTGCTTCTCTCTCATCTCAGACCGGATCGCCCAGAACAGGAAGACCATTGTGTGTCCAATGATCGACGTTATCGACCATGACAACTTTGGCTACGAGACGCAGGCGGGGGACGCCATGCGAGGGGCTTTCGACTGGGAAATGTACTACAAACGCATCCCGATCCCCGCGGAGCTGCAGAAGGACGACCCCAGTGAACCGTTCGAGTGAGTGCAGTTCTTTCTGACTCGCCTGACATTTGGCACAGGCGTTTTATCCTGATTATCTGATTGTGTCACAAGTGCCTACATCTGCGGGGCCAGTGGGAGCTGAAACCTTTCATCTGAATGTTGAACAGGACCTTGTAATCTCGGTTTTTCAGTTTGGGTCTTTTGTCAGTGCACACATCGCCACACATATTCACCTGCATGTGGCACAGCAGCCACTAACACTCAGTTTAATGAGTTAATTCAAAAATTATGAATGAAGCCTTTACAGAAAATTGTGAATGAAACCTTTACAGAAGAGTGTTAAAATCATACCATACCATTTTATTTATAGAGCACCAAAAACGGCAACAATGCAAGTCAGTCAGAGTCAGAGATTCTTTATTGTCATTCGCACCACATGTGGTACATGTGATGAAACGAGATTATGTACACAGGGTCCCAGTTACCTCCAACAATAAAATGTAAGAGAAGAACAGTAGTAACATCTAAGATATGAACTAAGAAAAACTTCAACTAAAAATATACTAAGCACTAATATAGAAAAACATTACTCCAAACAGTAGCACGAACATGAGTCTATGAGCAGATGAGAAGTGCTGTCAAATCGAGCCTTTTTAGATTAAATTAAATGTGTCATAATTCAAGAAAAAAGTTTAAAATTAAGAAGACTTTTACCGTAATTTCTAGTCTATAAGCTGCTACTTTTTCAGAGGATTTGAACGCTGCAGCTTATACAGTGCTGCGGCTAATTTATGTTTTGTTTTTCTTTTTTGACGGGCTAGCGAGCTTCCTGCCACCAAAACCATTTAGCTTTGGTGCCCAGTGCACGTCTCTCCTGTGGAGGTGGGTCCTCGTGACTCAATAAGAGTACCTGTATCAATAAAAGTTAAAGATAAACCTGACCAATGAAATTAACAAACAGGTCACAGTGGACCAATGAAACGGGGAGGGGAGGAAAGGTGTGGGGGGGGATCCCTCATCCTCCTCCTCATGAGGTGGGACTCCCCTGCATGCGTAAAGCAGCTTTTTTCTCTGTGGAGCCCAAGTTTGCAGCAGGAGGAATATAAAGATGAGGATCAATGACCTCCTGGTAGGCTACTGTATTTTTTCAACAACGAAAGACACTGAGGATGTGTGATGAAGTTTTTCTGAGGCTGTCCAATTCTGACACTGGAGATGACTTTAGAGGTTTTAGTGCACAGGTGGAAGATGAAGATAGCAATCGGTGACTTTTCCTGGTAAGCTACCGTATTTTTTTAACCAGTCGTCGTGTTACCGGCACTGTTCAGAAAAAAACATTTACTGTATGTATCTGTGTACAGTATGTTACCGGTACATATTTAATTACAAGTTTTTTTTAAATATCTGTATAAATATATCATGTTACAGCATGAACTTATAAATATGTACAATTTTTTTGTTAATTAAAAAAAAAAGTATTTAGTGTGCACAGCTTATATCCGGGTGTGCTCTAAAGTCCTTATATTACTGTACTTTTTAAGGCTGTTAATACAGAACCTGCAAAGCACCCTTGTACTAATCTCCCATTGTTCTTTACTTGCTTCACAATTTTAGATTCACAGCTCCTCCAATAACTTGTGTAAAAACCCATACAAAAAATAAATCCAGACATCGACCAGTTATGATGTTTTGCATATAGTTGACACAGATGAAGTTTGTCGAAGCATTCCCCATAGAAACCAGCAGGATTTCTGTGTAATGAGTGGTCCTGTTTGAAGCTCTACCAAAAGACAACACAGCAGGTCCGTTATTTAAAGGTTAAATGAGTCAGAGTCAGAGAGAGTCAGAGAGAATTTATTGTCATTTGCACCGCATGTAGTACATGTGTTGAAAACGAGATTATGTACACAGGGTCCCAGTTACATCCAACAACAAATGCAAGAGAAAAACAATAATAACATCTAGGATTAACTAAGAGAGACATCACATCAGCTAGTAATACACTAAGCCCTAATGTAGTAGAAAAACATCATTATAAACAGCAGCACGAACA
>JBBPBX010002727.1:39839-50565 GCA_038048925.1 Garcialebias charrua | reverse complement strand
TATATATATATATACAGTATATATATCTTGCGTAAACTGGCCACCTCAGTCATTTGAGGAAACAATGTTTTCTCTTTTTTTATGCTGCCACAGCGTGTCATCATCCTACATCTCACTCTGTCCTCTGTGTCCTCTGTCCTCACTCCAACTACCTCCATGTCCTCTCTAACTGCATCCATATATCTCCTCTCTGTCTTTTTTCCTGGCAGCTGCATTTCTAACATCATTCTACCAATATACCCACTGTCTCTCCTCTGGACATGTCCAAACCACTGTCCCTCCTCTGGACATGTCCAAACCATCTCAGTCTGGTCTCTCTAACTGCATCTGCCAGTTGTTCAGCCTGTTATGTACCTCTGATGATCTCATTCCCAATCTAGATTTTTTTTTATTATTGCCTAAATGTTTCCTCAAATGACTGGTGTGGCCAAATATTAATCTATAGTGATCAAGGCCACCATTGGCCACCCCCTGTCTCCACCACTGCACTTGGTGGTGGATAAAATTGCATCCTCCACTCACCAGAATCAGTCACTCTGCCCTGCTTCGGACAAGAAAAAAAAACTCTGTTCTTCCCCACAGTGTAACTCATCCCCACTGAAATATCTTGTTCTAAATATATTAAAGTTTACTTTCTCTGTTCAGTTCTAGTCCAGAATACTGAATGGAACTACAACACCACAAACATTCACTATTTAAATTCCTCAGATGGATGGATGGATGATGGATAAATGGATGATGCATAGATAGATAGATAGATAGATAATAATACGTAATAACAATACATTTTATTTGTAGGTGCCTTTCTTGGCACTCAAGGTCACCTTACATTGTCAATCATAAAAACAGACACAATATTGTATACACATTAAAAACAAGTTACAATTTTGAATTAAAATAAGACAATGCAGTTACAATCACAGTGCGTAATCTACTTTAAACAGATGAGTTTTGAGTTTGACTTTGAAATGTGGCAGTGAGTCTGTATTTTGAATATCAGGTGGGAGTGAGTTCCAGAGCTGTGGAGCAGAGCAGCTGCGGGCAAGGGGAACAATGAGCTGAATAGAAGAAGAAGATCTGAGGGTACGAGCAGGTGTAGCAATATGAACAAGGTCCAAAAGGTATGGAGGAGCGAGGTTGTGGACATCGTTGGAGGTAAAAGGAGTATTTTATAGTTTATGAGATGGGACGCCAATGAAGATGTTGTAAAACAGGTGTGATGTGATGGATTGAGGGGGTCCATGTAATGATACGGGCAGCTGAATTTTGAACCAGTTGTAATTTATGGAGGGTTTTCTGAGGTAGGCCAAAAATAAGAGAATTACAATAATCAAAACGAGAGGTGACTAGACTGTGAACCAGAACAGCACTGGAGTGAGGAGTGAGGGAAGGACGGAGACGATTAATGTTTTGAAGATGAAAGTAGGCTGGCCGAGTGATATTATTGACATGGGAGGAGAAGGAGAGGGTGCTATCATATGACACCCAGACTCTTAACCTGATGGGAGGGAAAGATGGAAGAGTTATCAACTGGAATGGAGAAGCTATGAAGTTTATTTAGTATTGATTTAGTGCCAATTAAAAGAAGTTCTGTTTTATTGCAATTTAGTTTAAGAAAGTTTAAAGGGAACCAATGCTTTATTTCAAGGAGACAATCAGTGAGGGACGGGGGTGGAAGTGTAGAGTTAGGTTGCGAGATAGAGTTTGGTGTCATCTGCGTAGCAATGAAACTGAATATGATGTTTACGAAAAATGAAACCAAGGGGGAGAAGGTAAATGATAAACAACAAGGGTCCCAGGACAGAGCCTTGTGGAACAACTGAGGTAACGGAAACAGGATGAGACGTGGATGATTTTAATTGAACAAACTGAGTGCGGCCTGAAAGGTAAGAATGGAACCAGTTGAGAGGTGTATTTATAATGCCAAGAGAGGAAAGTCTGTCCAAAAGAATGTTGTGTGAAATTGTGTCAAAAGCCGTAGTCAGATCAAGCAGAAGGAGAATGGATAATAAACCAGAGTCGGCAGCAAGGAGAAGGTCATTGGTGATTTTAATTAGTGCTGTTTCAGTACTGTGGAGCAGACGGAAACCAGATTGAAATTATTCATATAAATGAAATAATAAATAATAATAAATAAATCATAAATTATTGCAAGACAGATGAGCATGAAGTTGAGCAGCTACTGTTTTTTCAAGAATTTTTGGAGATGAATAGGAAGATTTGAAATGGGGCGAAAATTATTGAGATTATTGGGATCTAAACCAGGTGTTTTTGAGTATTGGAGTAACAGCAGCTGTTTTGAGAGCAAGGTGAACAACACCAGTGGTGGGAAGAATGGCCCTCATGCACGAACCGTTCTTACGCACAGATTTGTGCTTAAACTGTGCGTACGAGTGATTTAGGATCATTTGTGGCATCCAACAATGTTTTCGTATCCTAGGATTTTTTTCAGATACGAACAAAATCTACGTGTGGTCCCGACCTGTCGTATATTTTACGAGGAGTCTTCTGCTGTCATCCAGACGGCCTTTTCTCCACTAATAACTTTATATTTCGTTATTTAGAAAATATTTTGAGTTTAAAAACAATTAAATGCAACCACACATGGTTTAATTAAAGCGGCTTCAACACCCCCCCCCCACGTCCACCACCGTGCGCCACCCGCGCGTGGCCCCCCGCGCCACTCATGTCGACCACCGTGTGCCACGCAACGCGCACCCCCGCGCCACCACGCCACGCGCCCCCCGCGCCACTCATGTCGACCACCGTGTGCCACGCAACGCGCACCGCGCCGCCACGCGCCCCCCCGCGCCACTCATCTCGACCACCTTGTGCCACGCACCGCGCCACCACGCCACGCGCCCCCCCGCGCCACTCATGTCGACCACCGTGTGCCACGCAACGCGCCCCGCGCCACCACGCCACTGTCGACCACCCACACACACACACACACACACACACACATACACAGCGCCGCTGCAGAGACAGGGGAGAAAAAAGCGAAACCAGCTTATTCAGTCGTTTCTGTTTCATGTCATTTTTAATATAAACTGCCTGTTGACTGTGGGCGCTCACTGATGTCATCTGTATTCTGTGTGGGTCTGCGCTCAGATCCGGGGCTGACACTATGATCAAAGGCGAGTCAATTTTAATTCGCCAAACGCGTTTGTGTGTTTTCTGACGCATAAAAGCCGGAATGAATGGACACTTCCTGCTCGCGGTGGCAGGAAACTATATCCTTATATGGTGTTTTGAGGGGTGGGAATTATGTAAATAACCTCCCGCGTGCACGAGCAGGTGAATAGAACAGGTGGGATTCATCATTATTTACACAGCTCATATACACACATTTCCTGACGATAGAAGACTTTGTTGGATCTGACGTGGCATGTTCGTACGAACGCTTCGTACGAACAAAAGTAGGAGAAATTTAGGATAAAAATACGAACATTTTCGTGCATGAGGGCCAATGTATAATATATGTGATGAAAGGGGACAGAGAGAGGAAGAGTAGCTTTAACAAGAACAGCTGGAAGGGGATCTAATTGACAAGTTGAAGATTTTGATGGATGGATGGATGGATGGATGGATGGTGCATAGATAGATGGATGGATGATGGATGGATGGATTGAAGTTAAATTTACATTATTTTATGAATTATGCTTTTGTCTTCATATTTTCTTCTGACAAAGTAAAAGTTGTTTTAGCGTTCATGTTTCTGTAAGTTCCCTCTGAACGGATGAAGAACAGGAAATTGTGCTGTTTCTAATGAAGCAGCAAAGTTTAATTAAATTTAATGGATATATTAGTCGACTAACATTGATATAACTGAATGTGTTGCTTGTTGCATAATTTGAGCACAATTAAGCAGAACTGGGGTTAGTTGTCATTTAAAATTAAAATCAACGGCTGCTTTCTTTAAACACAATACTAATCAAAAATATGTCAGATCGAGTGTTTTTCTCGCACCGTGGATAATTAGAGCAGCTTTTTATGCACTTATTACACATTTCAGATTAAAAGGAAAATACTGAATAAATTCCACCTGATGACATTTTATTTACTGTGGAATTCTTGGAAAATTGTACATTTTGTGCATTTCTGCATTGCTGCTTGACTTCAACAATAACATGTTTAACCATCTAAAATCATCATCAGCTGATGTGTGCTGGTGTCCACTGCATTGTAAAGGTCAATGAAAGGCACCTGAACTTCTTGATCGTTGAAGATGATTTTTTTTCTTTTATCAAAGTGTTAGTTTTGGAGCATCTCATAGAGTTGACCGATGGTCCTTTTTGCACGTGTAAAGCCAGTTTCAGTGATTTCCACAGCAGGTTTGCTTGAAACACGTCAAGGAGGTGCTATTTATAAGACGGATCCTGTTGGCAGGCCTCAGACTGATGAAGTCCTCAGGATGAAAGACGAAACATTTCTCCCAAAAAGAAACTGTCCTTATGACACAATTTAACCTTTTTGTGATTTGTTTGCCTGAATGATTGATCTTTCAAACCTTTTATCATCCGACAATAGAACAACCATCGTTTATGTCTCAAATGTTTAGTTATGAACCTGTCAATCAATGTTTAAAAGAACAGAGAAAACAGTCCAGTGTGCTGACACTGTTAAAACTGCCCTGTAAACATACAAAGATCAAATATCAGTTGGAATGCTTCAAAGTGATTACCGTATTTTCTGGTGTATAAGTCACTCCATTCAACCTTTATTTATACAAGTTAATCCCATTGAGCCTCAGGGACTCATTTAGAAGAGGGACCTGAAAGTATAGGTCGCATCAGTCAAAATAAGCATCATGAAGAGTAATAAAACATACATAAGTCACTTTGGCGTTTAAGTTGCATTTATTATGCATCATCATTGACCCGTCGTGTTTATTACGCGTTTATTTAATGGTCAAAACAGATTAATTTCACCTGGGCGGGTGCCATCCATCTATCGTGTCTGGAGCCGCAAGCTCTCAAACGTTCTTCTGCCTGCACCAGCTGAGTGAAGCGAACGCGTCCAGCACTGGCTGTTGCAGATCTTAGAAATTTAACAAAATTAACATTTAAAGCAATTGTTTTTGTTCGACATTATAGCAAATGTGTGTCTCAGTGTAACTTCTCCTTAGTAAATGCACTTGAATGGTCAAAACAGCTTGATTTCGTCTGTGCGGTGTGGCACCATCCATACAAGCATCCATACATCCATACATACCAGAGGTCGCGCTAGACTTTTTCGTTGTCGGTCGTTTTGACAGACAGGGTTAAAAATATCCGGTCAAAATTAATTTTAATCAGTCATTTCATTTTTTTAAATAATAACCATATTTTCTTCATTCATTTTAATTAATAATAGTTCCAAACAAGCTGAACAGAGAATCTATATCTGCAATAACAAAAAAATAAAATGAAATAGCGATGCATAAACAATTCAAATAAACGATAGCATCTAGCCTCCTTGCTACAAGTTGATTGCTCAGTGTAGGGCGGATTACTTGTTTGTCCATCGTCTTCCACTGCATCACTCCCTCTTTTTTCAACACGATCGCAGTTATTGGTCTTTTTGAAGAAACTTCGTACGCTAAGCTGCCTTGACATTTTTTTCAAATGTAGTCAACAACGTCATGTAGTTTCTTCTTTTTCTTCTCCCTTTGGTTTATTTGGGGTTGGCAAAAGCCGTAATGTGCAATTACCGCCACCTACCGGACTGGGGTGTGAAGTTCATGAACCGGTTGGTAGAGAGTGGATGTTAATCTGTCAAACGACAGAAGGTGTTTTGATTTCTGCGAATCACGTAAAACAACCAGTCAAATACGGAAAATATTCTGTTAACGCGACCTCTGATCCATCCATCCATCGCGGCCAAAGCTGCTAGCTCTCCAGCGTTCCTCTGCCTGCACCAGCTGAGTGAAACGAGCAGGCACTGTAGGACTGGCTGTTGCAGTTCTTAGTTCTTATTTGAACTGCCTTAACACAAAAAACTTTCTCACACATTATCACTCAACACAAAGATTTTAACACTGGACTCTGTGTCATCAAACGGGTTATTCACTAAACTCTCGGTCATGTGCCCTGATGCATGCTCAATAATCCAGGTAGAAAAATCTAAAAAAGCTAAGTCTGGTCCTCTGGACATTCAAAAAACAAAAAAACAAAACAAAGCAAAAAATTGTAGAAACGTTTCGTCTTTCGTCCGAAAGACTTCCTCAGTCTGAGGTGCTGGGTTCAGCTCAGTCTTATAAATAGCACCCTCTCACAGTGTTACACAACCAGTTGGCTGATGACAGCCTGAAACCAGCTGCTCACATGATCAAGGAGGACCATCAGCCTAACAATGGATCGTTAGCACCCTGATGGTTGTTTGCTATTCACAGAGGGCTGAGTGATACCAGCAATCACAGCATTGTAGGAGGGGGACAGTTGAACTCGGAGGCCTCCACCCCTGTTTAATGATGGGCGGTTTCTTTTCACAAAGATGGCCTCCTTTACTCCTCTCTCAAACCATCGTTCCTCTCTATCAAGGATGTGAACATCTTCATCCCTGAAAGAGTGACCGCTGGCCTGGAGATGAGTGTAGACTGCAGAGTCCTGACCTGATGATGTTGATCTTCTGTGCTGGGCCATCCTTTTGGCCAGTGGCTGTTTAGTTTCCCCGATATAAGACTGATCACAGTCCAGAGGACCAGACTTAGCTTTTTTAGATCTCGGTCATGTGCTCATTCAGTTTGCAAACTTCTTATATTTGCACTAATTACTGCCTATAGTCATACTACTGTTTACATTCACTGTCTACATTTATTAATACTGTTTACATTTATTACTACTGCTTTACATTTATTATTACTGTTTACATTTACACTACTTTTATCTACACTACTGCAGATACATATACAGCATTCTCTGACTAGCCTTATCTAAGGATGCCAAATGTGCCTTATGTGCCTTACTTCATATGCCACTTTGCCTATATACCAACATCAACTACCTCATACATATACTGTGTACATTAACTCATATGCTGCTGTGCCACTCTTTGCAAATGTCAACGCTAGAAACTTCAGTTTATTTTATAGATATACGTTTTATACTTTTTATACTACTATGCAAAAACTCAGGACAGTATTACACTTTTATTATTTCATTTTATGCTTATGTTCATTGGGTGTTTGGTGTTTTAGGGGTGTTTGGTGTTTCAGTGTTGGTGTAAATTTTCATACTTTTATACTATTATGAAAAAACTCAGGACAGTGTTACACTTTTACTATTTTATGCTTATGTTTATTAAATGTTTTAGTGTTTAGTGTTTAGATGGTTACTGTTGCACCGAGGGACTGAGAGAAACGCAATTTCGGCCCTGTGTATGTCCTGTACATATTGCAGTTCTGACAATAAAGTTGACTTTGACTTTGACTTTTGACTTTGAAATGTAAAGTGTCAGTCAAATTTTTTTATAAATATGGAAAATAAAAACTTATTTAAGTCACTGCTGCATACATATCAATGCAAAAATCTGCGGCTTATACACGGGAAAATACGGTATGTGGATTTAGACCCTTTCTCTAATGCTGATGGTCTGATGTGGAGCGGGGAGGCTGCTGTGAAGGTTTGCAGTCACTGCTGAGGCCGCCATGTCAGTACTTCATCCAAACACTCACAAAGCACTGCAAGTTTCAAACGCACTGATCTGAAAGCCAAAGGGGGAGCAGCAGGTAGATATTGGTTCAGCCTCTTTAATCAGGTAAATATTTTGAGTTTGTATGGGACCCCAGTTCAGACTAAACAGCCGTCCTGTATTCAACCAGTTAAAATCTTTCCTGGAGGTTACACCTGAACCGTTTGAGCACGTGTGTGCAGCGTAGCTCGTTATGTCGCTGCTAAATGGAACAGTTACTTGTGGTTAAATTCTCCATGTTTACCACTTTGTGAAATATCATTACTTCTTTCCTGAAGAAACCGTTTCCACAAAGCTCCTGGGAGGTGAAGTGTTTGTGTTTTCGCCCTCCGGTGAGCAGGAGCTAACAGTCTCACCCCTGCTCAGCGCCCACTCAGCGTCTCTGCTGTGTGTGCTCGGCTCACACAGTCCACGCTGGTCACGCATGTCCAACACACACCGCTCCTCCCTGCAGTCAGCCTTCGTTGTTCGCTGATGAGGATGATGAAAGTCTGCCTGACCCTGGGGAGTGTGTGGGTCTGTTTGTGTTCGCTCTGTTCCTGTTTTCTCCACGCCACAAAGAAACATCGTAGAGCTTCGGGCAGATGAAGTTAGTCCGTGTCAGAAATGAATAAACAGTTTCAGGAAGATACAAGAACATTTCCAGTGGAGGTGTCTGATACTTTGGTCAGAAACAGGAAGGACCAATAAACCATAAACACCTTTTATTGTGGAAGGGCTCGTGGGTGGATGTAAGTGAGACGGACGTTCTCTGCAGTCTTTTTTTCATTTAAAGTCCCAGGTAAGGACAGAAAAACGATTTCATATCAAAAACTCATCAGACTTTTTTTTTTCTTGTCGGTCTGTATCAGAAATGCTGTGGATAAAACAATTCCTCCTGAGAAATGAAGCTGTTTGTTACGTTCTGAAGGCCCGAGGGGCTCCCACTGCTCGCAGGGCTGAGGAGCACCAGGTGGTTTATCTCACTGGTTCAGGCAGTTTTAGTTCCTGAGGAAGAAAATAAACTGAGCGGTCTCACCTGGAACTCTCTGGTTCGATCTTATAAACTTGTCTTGTAGACACTAATCAAATGCAACTAAACTAAATCCATCTGTGATATTGGATCTCAGAATGTAAGATAAGCCTGGGCTGCAACTAGCTGGAGGTGAGAAACTTGAGAAAATCTTTGACAGTGAGTTGGCTGGGCACGCTCGTGTGCGTACATAAAATAAATCACAGCATTTGTGTAACATTTCTGATAACGATCTTTATTTATTTATCAAATTGTTGTCAGAAAGTCTCATTGGTGTTTCAGTTTAATCACAACTGGTTCCCTTTTTTTATCAAAAAAGGCGTTCAATACAGAACAACTGGACTTTAACAGAAGACGTTCTGCTTCCCATCCGGGGAGATTTATCCATTCAATGAGGAAAATGTGAGAGCGAGCGAAGTTATACAGGCTGATCCACTGACACGCACCAACATATGTAAATTGGAAGCGAACGCACACACATACTTGGGATAACACGTGCCTGTGACCCATTCAAAGTTCCCTTTTTTATCTTCAGTCTCAATTTGGTTTGTGAGGCTGCCGATCCCTGCCACAGTCTCTCCCCCCCACACACACTGTTTGGGGGAGTCATGCCGATAACCAATCGTCTGAATTTTTTTTAGCTTTGTCCACCTCCAAGAATCTAAGCAAACAGTGAGTGGGGTGGGGCTTGTTTATTTAGCTCAGCTGTTAGCAACCACAAAGCTAAGCTAAACAGATCCAGGCTGTTTGTAGTCCCACAGCAGGTTTACAAGTGGAGCACTTGTCCTAAAAACACTCTTCCTAACGTGCGTTCACATTTTCTGTCCGCCATAAAGTTATCAAGTGTGTTACAAAAATATAAATTAAACAAAGACATGGGCTTCCTGTTAATTGTCCAAACAGTCAGTCACGTTTGGTGAAGGTCTAATTAGTATGGACCGCAGCAAAGTTTACTTTTCTTTGTAGAGAAGTAAAGGAAATAACAGAATGGGCTCAGGAATACTTCCAGAAAGCATTGTCAGTGAACACAATCCACCGTTGCAGCTGAAACTCTACAGTGGAAAGAGGAAGCCATTTCTAAGCAAGCTCTACAAGCTCAGACGTTTGCACTGGGCCAGGGGTCATTTAAAATGGAGTGTGGCAAAATGGAAGACTGTTCTGTGTCAGATGCACTTTGAGATTTTTATTAATGAAAAGTGCCTTGTAAATTGAACATTATTATTATTATTATTAGATGAGTCACGATTTGAAGTTCTTTATGGAACACTGGGACGCCATGTCATCCGGACCAGAGAGGACAAGGATAGCCCAAGTTGTTATCAACGCTCCGTTCAGAAGCCTGCATCACTGATGGTATGGGGTTGCATGAGCGCTTGTGGCATGGGCAGCTTGCATGTCTGGAAAGGCACCATTAATGCAGAGAACTATGTTCAGGTTCTAGAACAACATATGCTCCATCTAGACGTCATCTCTTTCAGGGAAGACCCTGCATTTTTCAACAAGATAATGCCAGACCACATTCTGCAGCAATCACAACATCATGGCTACGTAGGAGAAGGATCCGGTACTGAAATGTCCAGCCTGCAGTCCAGATCTTTCACCTATAGAGAACATTTGGTGCATCATAAAGAGGAAGGTGCAACAAAGAAGGCCCAAGACGATTGAACAGTTAGAGGCCTGTATTAGACATGAATGGGAGAGCATTCCTATTTCTAAACTTGAGAAACTGGTCTCCTCTGTCCCCAGACGTCTGTTGAGTGTTGGAAGAAGAAGGGGGGATGACACACAGTGGTAAAAATGGACTTGTCCCAACTTTTTTGGGATTTGTTGACACTGAAATTTTGAATCAACATATTTTTCCTTTAAAATGTTACATTTACTCAGATTAAACTTTTGATCTGTCATCTATGTTCTATTACGAATAAAATATTGACATTTGCCATCTCCACATCATTGCATTCAGTTTTTATTCACAATTTGTTTAGTGTCCCAACTTTTTTGGAATCCGGTTTGTAGATAATGACAAGCGGGTTGGAGGATTGA
>JBBPBX010002727.1:23194-38330 GCA_038048925.1 Garcialebias charrua | reverse complement strand
GGAGACATCATCTGTCCTCTGTATTTATTGTGGGACAGACGCGAGCGCACGCTGCAGGGAGACATCAGCTGTCCTCTGTATTTATTGTGGGACAGACGCGAGCGCGCTGCAGGGAGACATCAGCTGTCCTCTGTATTTATTGTGGGACAGACGCGAGCGCGCTGCAGGGAGACATCAGCTGTCCTCTGTATTTATTGTGGGACAGACGCGAGCGCGCGCTGCAGGGAGACATCAGCTGTCCTCTGTATTTATTGTGGGACAGACGCGCGCGCGCTGCAGGGAGACATCAGCTGTCCTCTGTATTTATTGTGGGACAGACGCGAGCGCGCGCTGCAGGGAGACATCAGCTGTCCTCTGTATTTATTGTGGGACAGACGCGAGCGCGCGCTGCAGGGAGACATCAGCTGTCCTCTGTATTTATTGTGGGACAGACGCGAGCGCGCGCTGCAGGGAGACATCAGCTGTCCTCTGTATTTATTGTGGGACAGACGCGAGCGCGCGCTGCAGGGAGACATCAGCTGTCCTCTGTATTTATTGTGGGACAGACGCGAGCGCGCGCTGCAGGGAGACATCAGCTGTCCTCTGTATTTATTGTGGGACAGACGCGAGCGCGCGCTGGAGTGAGACATCAGCTGTCCTTGTATTTATTGTGGGACAGACGCGAGCGCGCGCTGTCAGCTGTCCTCTGTATTTATTGTGGGACAGACACGGAGGAGATGTGTGTGCGCCGCACACACATCTCCGCTGCTCAGAGAGGAAAAAAAGGAGCGAAACTGCTGTTTCGTGTCATTTTTAATATTCCCTTGTTAATAAATCTGACAAATTCATTCATGGATAGTTGGCACAGCTCTTCCTTCAGTCTCGTAGGCAAAACATCGTTTTTATTAGTTGTATTCTAACTACTCTCGTCAGAAGCTGTTGATGCATGCTTGTTATAACTCCGCCTTCATCCAAGGCGGAAACTTCAGTGACGTCAATGCCCATATATGGAGAGGGGCAGATTTTGCCGGAGCTCCTGCTAAAATCTGCTTTAAATCATGAAATAACACATTTAGCGTTATTTCTCTACAATATCAATAAACGCTCTTGTTTTCTTATTTAAGTCACTACTACATATTAATGGCGATGCAATTTGAAAACATGGTGGGTCATGGACTTTAAATGATTTTTTAAACACTTATCACCAGTGAACATCCAGAACTTGCCTGTAAGCTTGTCTAGTAAATTCTGCTTTCCATCCCTGTGCCGGTCTGTTTTTTTCCTACCTCTAAGTTATCACAAGGACTGGAACCATTTTATCATCTCCATTTTTTCTGATCAAAACAACTTCAGCATGCCGTCAGTTCTGCAGCGCTGCTTCTGATCCAAGCATTCACATGTCTCCATGACACGCTTCAACACCCGTACAGTTCCGTTGTGTACATGTCTCTATGACACGCATCAACACCCGTACAGTTCCGTTGTGTACATGTCTCCATGACACGCATCAACACCCGTACGGTTCCGTTGTGTACATGCCAACGACTGATCCAACAAGCCCATCTGGAAAACTCAATGCCCACCCCGCAAATCTGTTTTCATCACAAAGCACCTTACCAGGGGCTCCTCCTCTGCGGACTCAGCATATTGAACATGAAGGAACCAGGAAGTACAGCATGTTTTGCCACAGCTCAGTAAGAATTAAATATTTAAACTCCCCAGCAGGAAGAACTTCTAATTACTCTAACACCTGAGGAGGAGTCACCTTGCAGCTCATTCACTCTTTGAGCCTTTTGTTTGGACACAATAAATTAATTTACAAAACAAGTTGCTTCTGTCGACAAGTATGGTCAAATTGTTTTTTGATTAAAGAACTACTGATGTATTGTTATAAAACTGAAAGTTATGCACCATAACTCATGTTCCCTGAAGGAAGGGAACAAGGTGCAACATATTGCTATGGGAATTGCGCCCCCGCGCGATTACCTGAAGGAATACATTCACGCCTTTACGGCAGGGGTGTCAGCGTTGCGCCAGAGGCCCCGCCCTCTGGGTACTTAAGCCGCTGACGCCCATCCATCGATCTCAAAAATGCACTTCACTGAGCTTTCAGCATTGAAAAGGGCCAGCTGTGTTGCACCTCATTCCCTTCCTTCAGGGAACATGAGTTATGGTGCATAACTTTCAGTTCCTTTATCAGTCATGTCACTCGGTGCAACATATTGCTATGGGAACGTAATTCATTCACGCCCTTGAAATGCTCAGCAAAATGCATGTGGGAACATCTGCCTCGATACGGCAGGCATCTCATCTCCCAGCTGCTCTCTTCAAGGTGTGCAGAGAGCACAGTCCGGGAAGAAAAGAGTACCTCACGTAGAAAACATCAGCTTGATGTTATCACCGGGCACATAGATGAAACATCAACTAAAGACAGCGTAAGCGTGTTCCACTAGTATGATTAGTCATCTTTTTTTTTATTTTTTATAAGGGACACAACTGACAAGTGGAGCCCATCCTGATGTTGGAGACCCGTTAAAGGAGAGGGGAACCCTTCCATTGAACATCTCCTAAGCAAACATAAGCACCAAGGGACACCCTTGTGCATGCTGTTGCTGTTTGTTTTAGGATAAAGCAATCAAAGCCTTAGGCCCTCAGCCAGTTCCCTTCAAAGGCCAGGCTGAAAGCCGCCACAACTCTGGACGTGGGTGTAGAAGCTGCCCACGTGCCTGAGTCAGCAGGTCCCTGTGAGGAGGCAATTGCCATGGTATCCCTGATAACATTGAGATCAACTCCGGGAACCACGGTTTCTGCGGCCACCTGGGGCTATCAGGATCAGGGAAAGGGCTCCCTGACGTACACGTTCCAGTGTCACCTCGATCAGAGGGACAGGTGGAAAAGCATAGTACAGCACCCCTGCTGGCCAGTCATGTGCCAGAGCATCCGTTCCCAACGGTGCATCTGCTTCCCTCAAGGAGAAGTAAAGGTCACACTGCGAGCTAGCTCTGCAAGCGAACAAGTCCACTGAGGCTCTCCCAAATCGTGACCAGACCTGCTCCACGACCCGTGGGTTCAGGCTCCATTCTGACGCCAAGAGAGGCCCTCTTGAGAGGGCATCCGCTCCATAATTTAGTTCACCGGGAACATGAGTCGCCCTGAGTGACAAGATTCTTGGAGCATACCACGTGAGCATCTTCTGCGTCAGTCCGAGGAGGGCCTGGGACCTTATCCCTCCCTCTCTGTTGATGAAGGACACTGCAGTCCTGTTAGCTGATTTCACCAGGATGTGCTGCCCTGCAATCAGACCTTTACCAAAGAAGTATTTTACTGACAGGAATACGGCCAACAATTCCAGAAAGTTGATATGTATTCTCGTTTCCTGTTCACTCTGATTTCTGCAGATCGCCCCCCATCCTGTTTTTGAGGCGTCCGTCGTGCTGACCACACGAGATGACACCCTACCTAGCGGGACCCCTTCCGCGAAGACAGACAAGTCTCTCAAGGATTAATAATAATAATATTAATAATGAATTCAATTTATAATGCAATTTTCATTAATGAAAATCTCAAAGTGCTACAAAGTGCAACAGAATTAAATGTCAATAAAACAAGTAAAACAAGTAAAATCAATAACAGTATCAACTAAGATCAAAAGTAGAATCATGAGGAGGTAGAGTATGCTCGGTTGAAAAGAAAGGTCTTCAAGCCGCTCTTAAAGTCAACCACAGACTGTGGGGCTCTCAGACAGTCAGGAAGAGAGTTCCACAGGCGGGGGGCAGCCACACTGAAAGCCCGGTCTCCCATGGTCCTTAATTTGGTTCTCGGAATGTGAAGGAGATTACTGTTCTGTGACCGCAGCGACCGGGTGGATGAGTATGGAATAAGAATATCCTTCAGATAATCTGGTGAAGCTCCATGTAAGCATTGATGTGTAATGAGAGCAGTTTTGTACTGAATTCTGTAGGCGACAGGAAGCCAATGAAGGTTATGGAGAATGGGCGTAATATGTTCAAATTTACGAACTCTCAACAAGATCCTTGCTGCACTGTTTTGAATATATTGAAGTTTCTGAAGGTTTTTGCCAGGGATTCCAACAAACAGGGAGTTGCAGTAGTCGAGCCTGGAGGAGACAAAAGCATGGACGAGCTTCTCAGCATCGGAAAAAGTTAGGGATGGGCGAAGTCTGGAGATGTTTCGAAGATGGAAGAAGCAAGTTTTAAACAGAAGCTTAATGTGATTTTCAAATGTAAGATTGGAGTCCATTTTTATTCCAAGATTAGTAACAGAGGTGGAGAGGGGGATGTCTTGTCCAGAAAAGGAAAGTGTTGTTATAGGAGATGTTTGTACCTGGTGAGGGGTGCCAATCAGTATGGCCTCAGTCTTGGAGCAGTTTAATTGAAGAAAGTTCTGATTCATCCATGCCCTAATTGCCTCCAGGCAGGCAGAGAGGGCAGTGAGTGAAGATGGAGATGACAAGGTGGAAGATGAGGATGCTCCAGTCCTGATGTAAAGCTGTGTATCGTCGGCATAACAGTGAAAAGAAATGTTGAACTGATTAATAATTTGACCTAAAGGCAGCATGTAAAGGGAAAACAGCAGGGGCCCCAGAACCGACCCCTGAGGGACACCACAGGAGACACAACTGTCTGGGACGTGGCGTTGCCAAGACTAACACATTCCAGCCTATTGGAGAGGAAAGATTTGAACCAGTCCAGGACGGTGTCGCAGAGACCGACCTCCACATGAAGACGGTGGAGGAGGATACTATGGTCCACAGTGTCGAAGGCTGCAGTGAGGTCAAGGAGGACAAGGATGGAGGGAGAGCCAGTGTCAGCAGCCAAGAGGACATCATTGGTAACCCTCAGCAATGCAGTCTCTGTACTGTGAGCTGCCCTGAATCCAGACTGGAACTTCTCATACAGGGAGTGTTGTTGTAGGTGGTCCTGCAGCTGAGCAGCAACAGCTTTTTCCAGCACTTTAGACAGAAAAGGGAGGTGTGAAATTGGGCGGTAATTAGAAAAAATGTCGGGATCCAAATTAGATTTTTTTCAGAAGAGGCCTAATGATGGCAGTTTTTAGAGGCAGTGGAACATGACCAGATTGTAGAGACTGATTTATTATTTGAGTGATTAGTGGGCCTATTGTAGCCTGGTTTAAACCAGACCCTTGTCCTTCACTTCGCTTTGGACTAGGGTCTGGCATCTCTGCCATAGACAACGATTTCTCCTGGAGATTTTTGAATGGACCAATCAGAGAACAGGAGGCAGAGTTTTGTTAGTTTAGCCTGGCGAGGTCCAGGCTATCAGATAAATTGCTCAGAAACCACTCGGTGGATATTTTTTCTGCCACCAGTGTGTAATTATATGTCTTTAATTTACTGACTGTTGGCCTAGATGAAACATTTGAGATAAAATTCGATTTTTTATCATTTATTTTCGTAGCGCACCCGAGGCTGTTTGGAAAATATCAAACCGAAACTATTTAATATCCCGCAGATTTGACCATTTCGTGAATTGATTTAGGAACTGTTAAGCTCAGGAACACTTCTGATATAACGTCAGCTATGAAATATTTTTTCTCAGCAGAGAAATAATAGTTTTTTACCTTGTTTTGATGAAAATTCGTTCGTGGCGGCAGCCATTTTGAATGACGACGTCAGTCGACATCGTTCAAAACTCCGCCTTCTGCTCTCTGATTGCTCAGGAACACTTCTGATATAACGTCAGCTATGAAATATATTTTTTCTCAGCAGAGAAATAATAGTTTTTTACCTTGTTTTATTGAAAATTCCTTCGTGGCGGCAGCCATTTTGAATGACGACGTCAGTCGACGTCGTTCAAAACTCCGCCTTCTGCTCTCTGATTGGTCCGGTCAAAACCTACCGGAGATATCGTTGGCTATGGGACAAGTCCCAGACTGTGCAGTGAAGGGAAATGAGAATTGAGCGGAGCTGTGCAGGAAGGCGAGGGCCAGGCTAGGCCTATTGCAGAGTGATTGGTTTTTATGAGAGACGAGGGGAAAGGATCCAGGGTGCAGGATGAAGGCTTCATTTTCTTGATGATGGCCTCCACCTCACTCTGAACAACTTTGTCAAAGCTGTTTAGGGTCCCAGAATGCAGACGGGTAGGTGGCACACTGAGAACAGGGAGACGACACAGTTGCGTGTGATCAGCTCTGACTGTGGGAGAGGACACTGGCGTGATGTCGTGATGTTTGCCGCTTCTCCACGATGAAAAGTTGTTTTACTGTTGTTATTTTTTATTTATTTTTTGGACATTTATCTGGACTTATTTTGTTCAGTGGTTTTTTTAATCAAGGACTTTACGGACAGCTTGGTTAGTACTTCCTAACCGGAATATTGGGCTGTCTGCCTCCTGTCAAACTCCAGCACAAACCTTGCACAAACTTTGCTTGGAGAACTACGTGGCTGCAGTTTTTGTTTTGCTTACCTGCTGCTTCTGTCAACCTCCTGTGTCGTCTGGACCGTTCTGGACTTTCTCCTGTGCTCCTCTTCAAGTTATGCTCATTCAAGTTACATCTCACTGCTTCTTGGTTATTTCTCTCGGAGCCGTGGGTCTGCTGTTAGCGGCTAGCTCTGTGCTAGCTCCCCCCGGTTTGGCTGGTGTGATGTTGACCTACTCCGCTTCGCAGCTGCTTGGACTTAACAACTGCTCCATTCCACCTTCTGTTTCCATCATCAAACAACTGGGACTTCTGCGTAGACCTCGTTACATCCATAGAGGCTCTCGAAAGAAATCTGTTTATTCTCGCTCTGAATTGATTCCGTCCGGGAGACGTGTCGCACCTCGACTACGTCATCAGAACGCTGCGTCTGTAGTCCCTTGTAGTCCGCAGCGCACGAGGTGGCAAGGAAAACGTGGAGTGGATTTCAGTCTGCTTAAACCGGTTCAAAAAGCTCCTACACCAACTAGCATTAAAATAGAACTTTTCAATGTACAATCACTATCCAATAAATCATGTCTAATTCATGATCACATTCTGGAGAAAAACTTGGACTTCATGTGCCTCACAGAAACCTGGCATCAACCAGACGTGTTCAGTTCTCTGAATGAAGCTTGTCCCTCTGGATACAGTTATCTGCAGAGAGCCCGCAGCACTGGCCGCGGTGGTGGTCTGGCTGTAATTTACCGCAGTAATTTAAAATTGTCACATCTGTCTTCTCATAATTTTTCTTCTTTTGAATGTTTGGCCTTCAACTTCAAAGCCCCACTCCTGATGAACGTTATATTGATTTATAGACCTCCCAAACCGCATGTTTCATTTAACTCAGAAATGCATGACCTCCTCACTTTTTTCTGCACCTCCCCTGTAAAAACTATTTTTCTTGGCGATCTAAATATCCACATGGACAATTCCTCTTCCCCTCTGGCTACAGATTTTAAGTCTCTTTTGGAATCTCTCAACCTCACCCAACATGTGGACGCCCCTACGCACAACAGGGGGCATACTCTGGATTTGGTGATTACAGACACTGTACTCATCAATAACTTGTCTGTATATGACCTGGGTGTCTCAGACCACAGGGTCATCTCCCTGGAAGTGCCTTCAACTTCGCCTGCTTCTAACCCAAAACGACCTATCCAGTTCCGTGACTATAAAAACATTTCCCCTGATGTTTTGTCTGCTGATCTTCACGCCCTGACCGCTGTCAATCACTCATCTGCAGATGACTCTGTGGATTACTACAACCAATCTCTCCAGGAGCTTCTGGACCTACATGCTCCCTTGAAGTCAAGACTGGTGTCTTTCTCCCGTTCAGCCCCTTGGTACACTGATGAGCTGCGCAGGATGAAGGCAACTGGCCGTGCTATTGAGAGACGTGTAAAATCATCTGGTCTCTCGGTACATAAGCAAGCGTACAAAGAACATCAGAAAGCGTACGCCTATTCTCTTAAAGAAGCACGCTCCAAATATTATTCCAACATCATCAACACCTGCCCTGGAAACTCTAAACAGCTCTTCTCCACAATAACTCATCTGCTTAATCCCATTAAACTAACTCATGAGGACTCTGTTCAAAAATGCAACCTGTTCCTCTCATCATTTAAAAACAAAGTTGACACTATCAGATCTCAGCTCCACAACCTCCCTGATCTTAGTGTGCCATCTACCCGTCTGCTTTCTGGGACCCTGAGCAGCTTTGATGAAGTCGTTCAGAGTGAGGTGGAGACCATCCTCAAGAAAATGAAGCCTTCATCCTGCGCCCTGGATCCCTTCCCCTCGTCTCTCATAAAATCCAATCACTCTGCAATAAGCCCATTAATCACACAAATAATAAACAAGTCTCTACAATCTGGTCATGTTCCATTGCCTCTAAAAACTGCCATCATTAGGCCTCTTCTGAAAAAATCTAATTTGGATCCCGACATTTTTTCTAATTACCGCCCAATTTCCCACCTCCCATTTCTGTCCAAAGTGCTGGAGAAAGCAGTTGCTGCTCAGCTGCAGGACCACCTACAGCAACACTCTCTGTATGAGAAGTTCCAGTCTGGATTCAGAGCAGCTCACAGTACTGAGACTGCACTGCTGAGAGTAACAAATGATGTCCTCATGGCTGCTGACACTGGTTCTCCCTCCATCCTTGTCCTCCTTGACCTCACTGCAGCCTTCGACACTGTGGACCATAGTATCCTCCTCCACCGTCTTCATGTGGAGGTCGGTCTCTGTGACACTGTCCTGGACTGGTTCAAATCTTTCCTCTCCGATAGGCTGGAATGTGTTAGCCTTGGCAATGCCACTTCCCAGACAGTCGGTGTCTCCTGTGGTGTCCCTCAGGGGTCAGTTCTGGGGCCCCTGCTGTTTTCCCTCTACATGCTGCCTTTAGGTCAAATTATTAATCAGTTCAACATTTCTTTTCACTGCTATGCCGACGACACACAGCTTTACATCAGGACTGGAACATCATCATCATCCCTATCTCCGTCTTCACTCACTGTTCTCTCTGCCTGCCTGGAGGAAATAAAGGCATGGATGAATCAGAACTTTCTTCAATTAAACTGCTCGAAGACTGAGGCCATATTGATTGGCACCCCTCACCAGATACAAACATCAACTTTAACAACAATCTCCTTCTCTGGTCAAGACATCCCCCTCTCCACCTCTGTTACAAATCTTGGAATAAAAATGGACTCTCATCTTACATTTGAAAATCACATTAAGCATCTGTTTAAAACCTGCTTCTTCCATCTTCGAAACATCTCCAGACTTCGCCCATCTCTGACTTTTCCTGATGCTGAGAAACTCGTCCATGCCTTTGTCTCCTCCAGGCTCGACTACTGCAACTCCCTGTTTATTGGTATCCCTGGCAAAAACCTTCAGAAACTTCAATACATTCAAAACAGTGCAGCAAGGATTCTGTTGAGAGTTCGTAAATTTGAACATATTACACCCATTCTCCATAACCTCCATTGGCTTCCTGTCACCTACAGAATTCAGTACAAAACTGCTCTCATTACCCATCAATGCTTGCACGGCACTTCACCTGACTATCTAAAGGACATTCTTGCACCATATTCATCCACCCGGTCTCTACGATCACAGAACAGTAATTTCCTTCATATTCCTCGGACCAAATTGAGGACCATGGGAGACCGAGCATTCTGTGTGGCTGCCCCCCGCCTGTGGAACTCCCTCCCTGACGACCTGAGAGCTCCACAGTCACTGGTTGACTTTAAAAGCAGCATAAAGACTTTTCTTTTTAAGCAAGCCTATTCTGCCTCCACATGATTTTATCTTTGATCTTAGCTGATATCATTATTGATTTTACTTGATTTTATCACTTGCTTTATTTTATTTATTTTTTAAGCAAGCCTAATCTGCATCCACATGATTTTATCTTTGATCTTAGTCAATATTATTATTGATTTTATTTGATTTTATCACTTGTTTTATTTTGATCTTTGCTTTGTTACACTTTGTAGCACTTTGAGATTTTTATTAATGAAAAGTGCATTATAAATTGAATTCATTATTATTATTATTATTATTATTATTATTATTATTATTATTATTATTATTATTATTATTGTTGTTGTGGAGCTGAGATCTGATAGTGTCAACTTTGGTTTTAAAAGACGAAAGAAACAGGTCGCATTTTTGAGCAGAGTCCTCAAGAGTTTGTTTAATGGGATTAAGCAGACAGTTATTGTGGAGAAGAGCTGTTTAGTTTCCAGGGCAGGTGTTGATGATGTTAGAATAATATTTGGAGCGTGCTTCTTTCTTCTTTATTTTCTTTTTTAGGATTCCAGGGCTCTCAGGCACTCTGAATCTATTCTAACCTTTCCTGCTCGACCAAGCAGGGCGGGTTGTGTCTGTTGGTTTAGCCATACTTGTAGGGCCCGCATTTTCAGCAATGCGTGTGGCACATAGGGTATGGCTGCCGCCAAGAGGCCTAAAAGGCGTTGGCACATTTTCATAGGGACCCGCTGATCCAGTTTAAATTTTGCCAAGCAATGGCGAATCGAGGAAACTCGTTCCCTTGAGAGCCTTGCTCTGTACTGGACTGTGTCGATCTGTACTCCTAGAAATATGGTAACCCGTGATGGAGTTAGGTCACTCTTTTGTAGGTTTATGACAAAACCGAGAGACTCCAGGTGAGAGATCACCCTGTGGGAGTGTGACTGGGCCTGTATTTTGCTTCCAGCCAGAATCAGGAGGTCATCCAGGTAGTTCATAACCCTGAGACCTTGATTTCTAAGGGGGGTCAGGGCTGCGTCCAGGCATTTAGTAAATGTACGAGGAGTCGTATTCAAACCGAAGGGTAAGGCTTTGAATTCATAAGCCTTTCCCTCAAAAGCAAAACGGAGGAATTTTCAGTGTTTCCTCCACACGCCTACATGGAAATAGGCATCTTTCAAATCCACTGTACATGCGTAGTCTCCTAGTCTCACAGATTGGAGAACCTGCCGCAGTGTAAGCATCTTGAACTTAAAAGTTTTTATTCTTTTGTTCAGAGTCCTGAGATCCAGGATCGGTCTCAGGGAATGATCCTTTTTGGGCACCAGGAAGTACTTGCTGTAATGGCCGGAGCGTAGTTTGCGTTTCGGGACCAAACTTATTACACCCTTCTGTAGCATCATCAATACTTCCTCCCTCAGCACGTGTACGCGTGCAGGGTTAATATTTGATTGCAGTACCCCTGTGAAGGGGGGCGGTCTCCTGCTGAACTGCAGCTTGAGCCCACAACATATAGCCGTCATGACCCATTCGTTTGGCAGACACGCCCTCCAGGCCTGCGCGTGCGCCATGAGCCTGGAGGGCATGTCCAATTGCTGCTCGTCATGTTAGAGTACGGGAGGGGTGGCCTTTGACCCTTCTCGTGCTCTCTCAAGCAGGCTGGTCAGCCCAACAGAAGATATCGCGAGATCTGACTGTCTTAGGCAGAGCTCGTGTATCTTGCTGTGGTTCATAGTTTGACCACGTGGTTTGTGTTTTATGAGAGTTGGACTCGAGTCAAGAACCAGGGCAGTCTAGGCTTTGGTACTTTTATTTTTGTACATGCATGAAACAGTGTTTGTTTTGATCATACATACAGTAGGCGAGTCATGTTTAGTGCGCACACACATGTCACCAGCTCCTCTTAGTGTTTTACAAGTGGAGACTGGGCTCAAAAGGTCCGGTTCCTGTACCACGTTGGCGGGCAAGCCTGTAAAATTGTTAATTCGTCCTGTTTCATCAGGCCCAAATCTGCTTTCCACACGAGGTCAGCGAAGAGGCCCTTGGCCGATACTGGAAAGTCTCACTTTCGCCCGCAGGTCTCTTCCGTGGGAGGCCACGCATGTCTTCCTTTGGGGATGCAAAGCTTTTCATCGGCAGCTCCTCGCGGAGGGCTTCCGCCTGTTTGCGTCTTTGTTCCAGCCTGGCCTGGATGCGTTCCAGGGCTCCCCCGAAGAGTCCCGTTGGCTTAATTGGGTGCTGGAGGAAGGGGGACCTCTGACTTTCCGGGAGGTCCGATAAAGTCAACCAAAGATGGCGTTGGTCGACAACAATTTCCGCCATTGTTCTGCCTTGCATGATGGCTATTGTCCGCATCATGCGGAGCACGAAGTCAGAGGCGCGGCGGGCCTCCTCCATGGCCTCCGTTGCAGCTTGTTCGTTTGTCGTTACCTGGAGTTCCTGCAACTTTTCTGCCAGGTACGCCTGCATCATGGTCGATGCGTTCATCGCGCGAGTCGCGAGACACTAAGCCTTGTAGCACTTTTCAAGCTGTTTCGCCAAAGCGCGGCAGGCCCTGCTGGGCAACGCTGGCTTGGCCCCCGTAGCTACGGGGACCAGATGAGCCGCCAGGGTCTCCTCTTCAGGGGTGCGCTGGCGAGACCTGCTGCCTCCATTCCTGTAACATCCAGGAGTCGGGATAGTGGCAGCGTCATGGGAGCTCCGGGTTCCGCCCAGGAGCGTTTGAGTTCCATGAGGAAGTCCGGGAAAATGGGCATTTTTTGCGACATCATCGGTTGCTGCTTCACATAAAGGTAGTTTCCCGCCAGCCTCGTAACCTGTTGGCGAGGCGTGGGGTCTGGCCACGCAACCTAAAGGGCGTCCGTCGCCCTATGTCACAGGTTGAACAGAGCAGGGACCGACACGTCCGGTTCCGGTAGAATTTGCGCCAGGTTCTGAGAGGAATCCACACTTCCCCTCTGCAACCGTACTCGGCATCTTGTTCAAACACTTCGGGCGTCGAGTCTTCGATGGGAACCGAGGAGTCCGACACGTTCTCATCCCCGACTTGACCGTTGCATTCTAGGTCCACGTTCTCGAGCTCTGGCTCGGGAGCGGGCAGCTTCGTGAGGCGTGCGGCCTTCAACGCCGCGGCCTTCGCTATGGATTTAGCCAACGCATCCGCGCGGCATTTCCTCACTACTGCTGGCATGCGACAGCAGTGGGAGCAGGAGTTGGGGGATTCCAGCGCTTTTCTCACGTGTACAATCCCTAGGCAGACAGGACAGGCCTCGTGGGTGTCCGTCACCGAGAGGGAGTAGCCGCAACCGCTGGGGCAGGGGCGCGAGCGAGGGCTCGTCGTCCTGTTGGCTTTCTTCTGAGTCTTTGTCCTCCGTTTTCCCTTCTCGGGAACAATGTCCGGAGACGAGAAGTGTTCCTAGTTTCCTTTTGTTCGAAGCCATCTTCTCCGTCATCTTGCGTTCGCTGGTTAGCTTGCTAATGGTTAGCAGGGAGTGTTGTGACGCAGTTAGCGCTGTCGAGAAAAGCAGCTGCGGAGAGAGAAGAAAACTTCGAGGTAAGTAGAAAAACGCTGGACTAGCTTTCGCCAGCCCAGCAGTACGCAGAAAAAATTTCTCTGTACGCTCAGCGTAGGGAGCAAGCTCACCTCTGATCGAGCGATGCGACAACAGAGAAGTCCCACGAAGTTCAGGTTTTAAGCGAGGTGAAGGGCAATAAGAGATTGATGGATGGGCGTCAGCGGCTTAAGTACCCAGAGGGCGGGGCCTCTGGCGCAACGCTGACGCCCCTGCCGTAAAGGCGTGAATGTATTCCTTCAGGTAATCGCGCGGGGGCGCAATTCCCATAGCAATATGTTGCACCGAGTGACATGACTGATAAAGGGAACATCTTTAATTTTTTGGCCTCTTAGGGGGTCACCACAGCAACTGAATTAACATGACAATTTGGCAAGTTCAAAAAACATTAAATACAAAAAAGTTGGTAAGTTGTTTTGTTTGTTTGTTTGTTTTTACTTTGGCTAGGTTTTGTGACGCAACCACCGACCACCATGCTACCACAGCCCACATGTGCAAAGCAGAGGAAACTTTTCATTATTTAATGTTTAGGTATATTTAAGTTTCAATCATCACTATAATTGGAAACTTAGACTGGCAGAATGCTAATCACCTTCAGCCCTTTACAAAACATTCAATCATGTCATCTGGACAGTTGCTTTTTGGGAGAAACTTTTCGTCTTTCATCCAAAAGACTTCCACAGCAGGCTGGCTTGAAACACATCGAAGAGGTGTCATTTATAAGACAGATCTTGGTGGCAGGCCTCAGACTGATGAAGTCTTTCACAGTGCCGTGAGCTTTGTGACAGGTGAGGCACTGACTGTCTGGAATCATATAATAATGTAATGTAATAATGTGTTTGTCTGTCATCTGCGTATGTTTCCCATACACAGACGAAATTCGTCTCTGCATTTAACCCAACCACCCCAGGTGGTGCAGTGAGCAGCCAGAGGGCGCTCGGGGAGCTGGAGAATTAGGTGTGCACTCATAGACACCCCAAGATGTGTAGTGGCCGGGACGCGAACCCGCGTCCTTCGGGTCCCAAGTCAAACGCCCTAACCACTACACCATCTTGGCTCCTATATATGAACACAAAATAGAAGCTTGTATTTTAATTTAGTAGCATTTTTTTCTTCCTCTCTCTAATGCCTCATCCTCACCTAAAGCATATTGCGCTTCCAAAAATCTCCAAACGCACTGTACTGGCTGCTTGTCAACAGATGACTGTCCTCATCTAACGCGTCTGCAGTGGGAGGAGGAGCGTGTTGGTCCTCTTCCGCTCCGGTGTTTGTTTATTTCCGGTCTCAGAAAAATGGCGGACGCAATACGAAGAATTGCCTTGTACTTAATCTACAAAGCAGCAACACGCAGACGCCGTGCACAACGACGATTCTGGATTCACCCCACATTAGAGAGGCGTCATGGATTCGGTGAATTTCACCATCTGATCCAGGAGCTGCGCGCAGACGAGGAGCGCTTTCAGCGGTACTTCCGTGTCACCCGCCCCCAGTTTGACGACCTGCTGTAAGTTTCTCCTCCATGTTTACCGCGGGATTTTTTTCATCTGTTAAACGTTTCGCGCGGTGCCCACCTAATTCCGTCCCGTCGTCGTTGCGTGATCACATGGCAGAGTCTCTCCTGATTGGTCCTGATTGTTTGCTGCTGAGCAGCGAGCTGAATCTAGCTGTGGAAGCACGGAATGCCGTGCTTCCACAGCTGTGCTGCCGAGCAGCACAGTCGCTGCTCGGATGCGACGCGGGAGTAGGAAACAGCTGCTGCTCACTTTCGCGCTGCTTGTATGCTGTAGATGCGCCGCGACACGACCCGCTGCTCCAAGATTCGCGTCCCCATAGACTTCAATGTAAAGTGGCTGCTTCGGCTGCGCGAGATGCGTGCGGTGGGGATCCAGCAT
>JBBPBX010002726.1:60276-82243 GCA_038048925.1 Garcialebias charrua | reverse complement strand
TATACTGTATATATATATAGGTAGTCCCCGACTTACGAGCGAGTTCCGTACCTACGGGCCGTTCGAAAGTCGAAAATTCTTAAGTAGGATCACAAAAAACAACAACCCAATTTTTATTTATTTATAAATAAATAGATGCACAGTACTGTACAGTTACCAAGCATTTAGCCTATACTGACATTACAAGCTGACCAAATGTAAGTGTACAGTACTTGCAATGATTACTCAGAGTTTAATTGAAATCTGTGCAGTGGTTCATGAGGTATTTTACTAACAGACAAATAGCTTATACTTTAACAGTTTATGCCAGTTTTAAGCAGGGATAAAGGGCAATGTGTTGCACCTAAAGTATATGTTGGAGATCACCCTCATCTACTACCACAGTAAAGTTCCCTTATCAGTCAGTCTACTGCGGTGCAACAGATAACATGGGAATTGCGCACCCGCGCGGTTCACCTGAAGCAATACAATCCCGCCTTTTAAGGCAAATGAGCGTCAGCCAGGAGGCCCCGCCCTCCTGGCATAAAAGACGGTGACTGCTCATGTTCGACCTCTTTGTGCACTTCACCTCGCTTCACACCTGAACGTCACAGGACTTTGCCTCATGTGACTGAACCGCCCGACCGGAGGTGAGCGCGCTCCCTGCCAAGGGCGTCACAGAGGATTTTTCCTATGAGCACTCTGTTTAGCAGGAGCTAACTAAGTGTTGTTGACGTTTTTCAACGTCTCTTTTCCGCTGTTTCAAAGTCAAGTCAAAGTCAACTTTACAGTATTGTCAAAACTGCAATATGTACAGGACATACACAGGATTGAAATTGTATTTCTCTCAGTCCCTCGGTGCAACAGTAACCATTTAAACACTAAAACATTTAATAAACATAAGCATAAAATGAAATAATAAAAGTGTAATACTGTCCTGAGTTTTTGCATAGTAGTATAAAAGTATAAAAAGTATATCTATAAAATAAAATGAAGGTTCTGACATTGACATTTGTAATACAGCAAACCCCCTACTTACGTACGAGTTTGGGACATAAGAACTGTTCGCAGCTCAATTCTGCCGTAGCTAGGGGGTGAAAATAGCGTCCCGTTCGTAGGTCCTTATTCCGTTCGTAGCTCGCGGAAATACCGCTAACGGACCGCCGCGCACACATTTAAGCATGTACAGTAGTGTACTGTAATGTTAAACATTGCTATTCACATTTACAGAATAAATAAAAATATAATTTCTTACTTTGAGATGGTCAAAGCCGACATCTTAGGTTGCCATGCGTTGTTGTTGTCGGGCCGAGCAGCGCGGCGGCCGGCGAGCGGACCACGGCAGCTGCTCGAGGCCTGTGTTAGCTTCTGCTAGCCAGGCCATGAGCTGGTGTTGGAGCGGCGGTGCGGCGATCGGCGATCAATCGGCGATCAATCTGCAGCTGCTGCTCCAGCCTGAGACGTCCACAGAGCTCACAGAGCGATTCCAGCTAGTAATTAATCCATATGATGCGATCCTGGTCACCAGTCTTCAAAGGCCGGCTCCCGGCAGCTAACCTAAAATGGCGTCCGGTGTTCTACATTAATTTGTGACCGGAGACCTTCAAAGGCCCCCGTGACTGAACCTAAAATGGCGTCCGGTGTTCTACATTAATTTGTGACCGTGTAAACTGAAGACCTACTTCTTGCTGCCCAAGATTGCGCAATCATGACAAAAATGATCAGAAATGATCATTTTTATCATAATTATTATTTATAAAGCCTTTAAAACAACCACAGCTGCAACAAAGTGATGTACACATGAAATTAAGAACATTTAAACACAAAAACAAAAAAAACTTAACATTTTAATACAATAATTTCATATTTTTATTAAATATGATACGTTCGTAGGTCCGGGCGGCCGTAGGTCGATGGAGTCGTAGGTAGGGGGTCACCTGTAGAGTGACAAAGCAGCATATGAAGTTTAAGTACAGAGTATATGTATGAGGTAGTTACCTAGTTCGTCGCCAAGTTTAGCGAGACGCTAACTGTACCACGCCTGCCTACTAAGCTAATGAGCTAGCAAGCTAGCTCACGAACAGCGCAGCAAGAAGACTTCTTCAGACCTGTTTAGCTGTTGCTAACTGGTTTCTCGCTTTTTCACTCAACGCCTCTTCTCAGCCATGGCTCCTGAGAAAGGCAAAAGAAAATCGAGGAATTCAAGCAAAGCCAGCAGACCAGCGAGCCCTGGTTCCCGGCCCTGCCCCAGCGCATGTGGTTACTTCATTTCGTCCTTGGATACTCATGAAGCCTGCCCAATATGCCTGGGAATGGTCCACGCAAAGACGGCTCTGGACTCCCCCGAATCATGCTCTCACTGCAACCAGCTGTGTGAGGCTGTACGACGGAAGGCATATGGACTTCGTGGCCAAGGCCATGGACAGCTCCACCGCGGCTAGAGACCCACTCCTCTCAGAGGCCCTCACTCCCACAGCGGACTTGGAGGCGGATGAGATGGAGGACAGCGGGACGTTGGGCTGGGGAGACAAAATGGACCTTCATCCCCCCGAGGGGGACACAGGGACAGATTTCGACACGAGGGACTTGTTACAAGCTGACGAACTGTCGCTCACAGCCTCTGGCGAACTGTCGGACGACGAGGCAGACAACGAGGAAGATGGAGAAGTCAAGGACTTCTCCCAAGGTTCTGCAGCAGGTCAACCAGAGTCGGACAGGTCCAGCCCTGCTCTATTCGAACTGTGTCGCAGAGCTGCAGAGGCCCTGAGGGTGACTTGGCCTGAACCCCCATCTCGACAACAGGTAACGAGGTTGCCGGGGAACTACTTTTTTGCCAAGCAACTGTCGGCCACGAGGCACAGGATGCCTATTTTTCCCGACTTCCACACAGAGCTCACACGCTCATGGGCTGAACCCATAACCCAATTTTTAGAAGTCAAGGGCATGGAGTCGGCTGGCATGGCCCACATTCCTCAGATGGACGAGACTTTGGCGGCACATTTAGCCCCCAGAATGTCAGGCTCCAAGCCCACACTGCCCAGCAAGGCCTGCCGTGTCTCAGCTGCTCAGCTCGAGAAGAGCTACCGTGCTCAGGGCCTCGCGGTCCGTGCCATGAACGCGGCCGTGATGTTACAGGCCTACCAGGTGGAGAAGCTGCAGGAACTCCAGCAGACCACCAACAAGAAGGCGGCGGCCGAAGTTCTGGACTAAGCCCGTAGGGCAGCAGATTTCATCCTTCACCTCACCGGCTCTGCAGCCATCGCCCAAGGGAAGTGTATGGCTTAGACGGTAATTGCACAACGCCACCTGTGGTTAACATTGACTGACCTCCCTGAGAGCCAGTGCTCCCCGTTCCTCCATCACCCCATTGAGCCCTCGAGCCTGTTTGGCGGGGCACTGGAGAGGATCCAGAGCAGGTTAGATCAGATGAGGAAGTAGGAGGAGGCCCTACGTGAGGGCATGCCCAGAAAACACTTCTTGCAGCCCAGAGAGGCTCATAGCAGCGCCACCACTCCCTCACTCGTCGCCCGGCACATAAGAGACCGACCCTCGACGGGGAGCATCGGTCAAAGCCCACCTCAGAGCAACATGGAAACCCTCCTCAGGCGGGCCAGGCTTGGTCGAAGCACAGGTTCGTCCCGTACCAGGCGGGCCAACGTAGAACTTCATCTACGGGCCGTGAGAGGAAACAGAAGTCAGCCTGAGGCAGAGCTGCTTCTCCACCATTTCAGGCATTTCCACCCAGAGGGAAAAAGGAAAGCCGAACTTTTAACACCAGCATCTGTGCTAAAAAAGCCACGATTAACTGGTCCAGAACGTTTAAACACACAAAATCACTCAAATGTTTGTGTAATAAAGAGAAATTGTTGTTTGCACACGACAATAAAGTCTCACCATACCCAAAATGTTCTGTATCACGACTCAGCATTAAAGGGAAAACCCCACCATTTTTTAATGCAAACAGTGTCAAAAAAGAGGTCGGGGGCGTTCGACACAGCCGGCCAACCCCCCTCTAATAAGTCACTGTCAGTCAAAAGGCCCAATGAGCCCACACGGGAGGGCAGGGGTCTGTCTGTCACAGGCAGACTCTTTGCCTCAAGCAGAGGGCCGGATGAGCCCTCAGTCGAGCAGGTTGGGGGTGGGGGCTCACCCCCCCCTCGCCTCACCTGAGTCACGTTATCCTTCAAGTAAACATGCCCTCCAGACTCGTTGCGCAGGCGGAGGCCTGGGCAGCATGCAACCCGTCACATTGGGTCATGAAAACCGTGATTTAAGGGTACAGGCTGCAGTTTTGCAGACGGCCACCTCCATTTTCCGAGGTGATTACGTCAGAAATAAGCCCAGCTCGCGCTCCTGTTCTGAGAGAGGAAATTTGCTCACTGCTGCAGAAGGGAGTAGTCAGAGCTGTTCCTCCTCACGGAATAAACAAAGGTTACTTTAGCAAGTACTTTGTTGTCCCAAAATGGGGGGGCGGTTTGAGGCCGATCCTGGATTTGAGACGTTTGAACAAACGTCTACGCTCATTCAAATTCAAAATGTTGATGCTGAAGCAAGTGATTCACTCGGTACGCCCGAGAGATTACTTCTGCACAGTGGATTTAAAAGATGCATATTTCCATATAAGCATTCTGCGCAGTCACAGAAAACGCCATGTACGAATTTCAGGCCCTGCCTTTCGGGCTTTCGACCACACCCCGGGTGTTCACGAAATGCCTAGAAGCGGCCTTGGCACCCATGAGGGACCAGGGCATCAGGGTTCTGAACTATCTGGACGATCTGCTGATTTTAGCGGACTCCAGGGCGCAGGCAGGAGCTCATACAGCTAGAGTCATGTTACACCTACAGTCCCTAGGTTTTTTGATAAACTCAGAAAAAAGTCGCTTGACCCCGTCCCAGGTCACTGTTTTCCTGGGGCTGGAAATAGACTCCGTCCTGTACAGAGCAAGACTCTCAGAGAAACGGGTTTCAGACCTCCAACTCTGCTTGGCGCTTTTTCCAGCTGGACAAAACTGTAATGCCGGGTTCCCACCAAATGCGTTTCGGACGGCCGACGCTACCACTTCACATGCAAAGTCTATGTGGAGGCGCAGCCAGAGGCGGGGCATTTTGAGCATTTCAAGCAGCGTGGCAGCACGCGGCAGTTCTTTTCCACGCACGTCCAAAGCAGCCGAGGTGTCGAGCAGCCAAAGTTCATTCATTTGAACTTTGGCTGCTCGACACGTCACAGCAACCAATCGGAAGAGCCTCTGCTATGTGATGACGCAACAACGACGGGAATGTTTTTGGACTTTTTAAACTTACCCCAACGAGCCTCCATGAAGAAACCAACCTCCGGTAAGAAACTTGGCATTTTTACAGTTGCCGCTGTCTGCTCGAGCGTACGATCACCCCAAACATAAAAAAAGTTTTAATCTCAACAAAGACTTTCGGAGCTGCATTTCGGCTCATAGAAAACCCACTCAAGTAGTAACGAGGCTCACGTACAGCTGATTTTATCTGCCCAGTGTACAGAAAACAAAACAAATCTGACAGGGAAGGGAGCCAGACGCTGCTGCCATTGCGCGTCTGCAGATGCGTTCGGTTTGAACAGACATCTGTTGACAAGCAGCAAACACGGTGCGTTGGGAGCGTTTTGACCCGTTTGGTGGGAACCCGGCATAACTCTCAGGCTTTGTCAGCGATTACTAGGCCTCATGGGGGCAGGAATTGTCTCCATCCCTCTGGCTGTACTACATATGTGCCATTTTCAGATGTGGCTCCACAGGCAGCAGCAGCTAGCCTCCCTGCAATAAATGAGGGGGATGAAAGTCAGCTCAGACTGCATGAAAGCCTTGCAGCCATGGAGAAACCCCACAGCGTTCAGAAAAGGTGTCTCACTGGGCAGAGTGTTATCTCGGGTCCTGGTCATGACAGACGCCTCAAAGTCGAGGTGGGGAGCCTTTGCCGGAACCAGAACATCCGGGGGGTCTGGTCCCAGCAGGAAGCTCGGCTCCACATAAATTATCTGGAACTTTCAACTGTGTTCCTCTCGCTGAAACACTTCCACAGAAGAGGCCTGATCACACGCCAGCACGTTCTGATAAGATCAGACAACAGGTGCACGGTAGCCCACATCAAGAGGGAGGGGGGGACACGTTCCCCACCCCTCCTGATGTTGACACAGGAACTGCTCGAATGGTGCAGCTCACGGATCCTGTCTCTCAGGGCGACTCACATGCCAGGGGAGCTGAACTACGGGACGGACACGCTCTCAAGGTGTGCCCCCCTCCCCGCGGAGTGGCGCCTGCACCCACGTATCATGGACCAGATCTGGGCACGGTACAGGAAAGCAGACGTAGATCTCTTCGCTTGCAGAGAAAACACTCATTGTGTCCTGTTTCACTCCATACTGGAAGTGAATGCACAGTTGGGGACGGATGCGTTCGCATACGAGTGGCCAGTGGGGAAGCATTATTCCCCCGTGTCCCTCTGATCCAGGCGATGCTGGAGCGTGTCCGCAGGGAGGCCCTCTCATTGATCCTGGTGGCCCCCAGGTGGCCAAAGAAAGCCTGGTTTGCAGAAGTGATCTCACTCCTAACAGGAACACCGTGGCAGCTGCCCCCCCCCCCCACACAGGGACCTGCTGACTCAAGGGCGAGATACACTCGAGCGTCCTCACGATACGCCAATACGCAGCGTACGTACGCCCCGTACGCAGCGTAGCCCCGCGTAGCCCCTCAGGGCAAGTACGCGCAAAGGTATTTTTTTACTACGCATACGCGATCCGCGTGCGCGATACGCGGTGTCTGACCATAAACTTCCCGGCGCCGGACTGTTTTGTATGTTACACAAATGAAATAAATTCCCCTTCTTTATCGCTGATCGGGCCTTTTCTTTTGTTTTTTTGCCTAAAGTCAAGTAACCGCTTCTTCCTCCGTTCACTCGATGATTGAAATGAATGAATTCAGGTCCTACCTTGGTGCGCGATGTTTTAATATCCCCTGGTGGGCTGTGTGCTGCAGGAAAAGCGCTCCCTGTTATTATTTTTATTTCTGAGAGAACTTTTTATAACATATATAGTAGAAACAGCGCATCAGAACACCGCAGAAGTCTGAGCGAGCTGCTCATGTTGAAGGTTTCACTTTCAACTAGGTTTCACATTCAGCTGACTGAGCGCTGTCAATCAATTCAGTAGGCGTGTCAGCAAGTGACCAATCAGCGTGCTCAGTTGTCCCCTTCGTGTGCAGCAGCTCATATTACAACAAGGAGAACGTCTGAGCTGAAGTCAGCTGAAGTGAAGCAGCCGCTCCGTATACGCGCGTATACGGAGTCTGCTTCACTGTATCTCGGCCTTCAGGCTCACGGGCAGTTCCCTTTCAATCATGTCTCTTGGTGCAACATATGCTATGCTATGGGAATTGCGCCCCCGCGTGATTACCTGAAGGAATACATTCACGCCTTTACGGCAGGGACGTCAGCGTCGTGCCAGAGGCCCCGCCCTCTGGGTACTTAAGCCACTGACGCCCATTCATCATTCTCTTTTTGCCCTTCACCTCGCTTAAACTTGAGCTACCTCTCTTCGCGGGACTTCTCTGTTGCTTCATTGCTCAACCAGAGATGAGCTTGCTTCCTACATAGAGCGTACGGATAATTATTCCTGCGTACTGCTGGACTAGCGAAAGCTAGTCCGGCACATTTTACCTTATCCCGAAGTATTTTCTCCTCTCTCCGCAGACTGCTTCGCTCGACGGCGCTAACTGCGCGAACAATCGCTACCCTTGCTAACTCGTGGCGGGCTAGCCAGCGAAAGCGACGCGATGGAGGAGACATCTCAAAATAAAAGGAAAAGGATTTTGGAAGGACTCGCTCACCTTATCTCGGACATGCCTCCGGAGAAAGGAAAGCGAAAGACAAGACTTCCAAGGAAAACCAGCAGGACGGCGAGTCCAACCTCACGCGCCTGCCCCAACGGATGCGGTTTCTCCCTCTCAGCGACGGACACCCACGAGACCTGTCCCGTCTGCTTGGGGATGTTACACGCAAAAATGACGTTGGATATGCCCGACTCTTGCCCACACTACAGCCAGATGCTGGAGGTGGTGAGGAGGTACCGGGCGGACTTCGTCGCCAAGGCCATGGGCGCCGCTGCGGCGCCAGCAGATCCGGACACCACTGAGCCCCTCACTCCCACGCCGGAGCTCGAGAACATGGCTTTGGATGACAGCACATGAGTCGCATGGGGCAACAGCCCTCATGTGCTGCTCCCATGGTGGACTTAACAGTCGAATTCGACACTCGAGACATGATGAACGAGGACGAGATCTCGATTTCAGCCTCAGGCGAATTTTCCGCGGAGGATGTAGACGTTGAATACGAGGAACAGGGAGAAGATCTCTCCCGCACCTGTGCTCCCGGAGATTGACTTTTCCATCCCTGCTCTGTTCGACTTGTGTCACAGAGCAACGGACACGCTGCAGATCCCATGGCCAGAACCTCCGCCTCGTCAACAAGTCACGAGGCTGGCAGGAAACTATTTTTACTCAAAGCAGCAGGTCGCCACGAGGCAAAGGATGCCCGTGTTCCCGGACTTCCTCACAGAGCTGACTCGCACCTGGGCTCAGCCCAGAGCTCCCATGCTGCTGCCACTCTTGCAGTTTCTTGATGTGGACGGGATGGATGAAGTGGGAATAGCCAACGTGCCTCAAATTGAGGACACGCTGGCGTCTCACCTGGCTCCCAAGTCATCCGGGACAAAACCAACTCTCCCCAGCAAAGCTTGTCGAGCTTCAGCTTCTCTGCTCGAGAAATTCTACAGAGCTCAGGGACTCGTGGCGCGCGCGATGAACGCGTCCGCGCTGATGCAAGCTTACCTGGCTGAAAAACTGCAGGAGCTCCAGGTAACGACGGACAAACAAGCTGGTCGCTGACTTGCTGGATGAAGCCCGCAGGGCAACAAACTTTGTGCTCTGCATGATGGAAACAGCTGCTGTTGCTCAAGGCAAAGGCATGGCTGAGGTGGTAATTGCGATACGCCATCTGTGGATGACCCTAACCGACCTCCCGGAGGGACAAAAGGTGCCTTTTCTCTACCACTCGATAGAACCGACGGGATTGTTTGGGAAAGCTCTGGATCGAATTCAGACCAAGCTGGACCAGAGGCACAAACAGGCTGAAGCTCTCTGGGTGGGCATTCCCAGGAGAACCTTTGCCCCCCCAGGCAGTCAGCTGGGGGCAGATCTGCGCAACCTCGAAACCGCTCAGCAACACGTGCCCCACCGCAAAAGCGACCGGCGTACGAGGCCGAGCACCGGCAGAGTCAACCGCCGGGCCCACCTCAAACCGAACACGCATGGAGCAAAAACAGGGTTGTCCCCCGCCAGGCATTCAGACACAGGGCCTCCTCGGCGACCCGGGACACCAGACAAAAGCGTGCCCGATGAACCAGGTCCACGTCTTGATTTTACACGATCACCCGCCCACGTGGTACGGGGAATGATCTTTTCATGTCCAGACTTTATTTGTAGCACGGTACAAAAAGCTGATAACTCTGTTGCATGCACAAATCATGTTTTTCCTGCTGTGAGTGATATAAAGTCAAATATGTCGTTACACGTAAGCACGAATAAAGCTAAAAAAACAGCCCCTCTCTGTTTTATTGACTAAAAAAACCAACAACAACCACAAGATAACTTCAGCAGAATGGGTCCCTCTGGCCTGCCAGCTGACATAAGGGGAGGGAGCCATCTCCCCCCCTCCCTCACGGCTCACGAGGTGTTAGTCTAATCAATAAGACCTAGCAGGATGCCTCTGTTCTGTCTGTAACAGACAGGCACAGAGGCACCTGCAAGCAGGCCCCACACTTCTCACAGAGACAGGTAAAGGGGTCACGTGCTCCAGCCCCCGCTCCGTTGTGCGGACAATACACAAACCATGCAAACCCGTGACACGTCCGCGCCCCAGGGATGCACGCCGACAGAATCTGACGACCCACCTTTCTGGACACCTATTCAATGGCTCCCAGTAAGGGACGGGGGGGGGGTCACGGCAGAAGTCCATAGGCTACCACCAGCTTGACACGTTCACAAAGGCGGTTGTTATCAAACTGCTGTGTGCGTAAACAAACCGGGGCTGAATCAGATTCCTCTTCCTTTTAATCGAAGAGAACTGAGCTCTCGGTCACCAACCAATTTAAAGTCTGCCAAGCACAAAGGACCATCTCCACGTTCTCACGCTGCAGCTGTCCCCTTATCATTGATGGGCAACACGCAATGTTCAAGCAGTGATCCTGCAGCACGTGACCATACTCACGGTGCTGACTCAGTTCTGCTCTTAAATGATGTCCCCCCACCGGGTGAAACACAGATCCCGGGTGGTTCGTCTGGCTCCAACGCTCTGCTAAAGCCGGAGACCAGTAAACCAGACCCAACCAGGAAACGGGTTGGGGTCAGGAGGTCTGCTCGCTTACAAAACTCGTAGCTCCTCAGTCCCATGACCCCCAACAAGAAGAGAAAAAAACAGACATTCTGTTCCACTTTTGTCTAATAATGACAACAGATTGCCTCTGCCCTCAAACACTCTCGATCAGAGTAGTATGGCAGCACATCTGCATAAAGGCCCTCTCCCTAATGTGGTTGATCCTCAGGGGATCACAGAATCCAGGGCCCTTGGAGGAGAACTGGTTCCATCAGCTGCTCCTCTTCAGGGACACACCACGTCACCAGAAGGAGCAGTCTTGCCACTTAGGCTGGGAACTGTGGAAAATTTCAGCTTGGTGGCTGAAAGGAACAAGCTGGTGGCATCAGGCCTGCTAGAAAATGTGGTAAATACCATACAGAATGCCTGAGCTGTGTCAACACAGTCTCTTTACGTACAAAAATGACGTATTTTCGAAGCTTGGTGCACAGAAAGAAATATTATTTCTTATTCATGTGACCTGGCTCAGCTCATGACTTTTCTTCAGGACTTACTGGAAAAAGGTTGTTCTTTCTCAACAATTAAGGTGTTCCTATCACCAATTTCAGCCTGTCACAAAGGCTGGGGAAACAGGACGCCTGGCGCGTATCCACTCATAATAAGATTTATGAAGGGCATGCTAAGAAAGAGACCCCCCAGCAGGATCCTGACCCCTGGATGGGATCTTAGTCTGGTCTTGGAGGCTCTCTGTGATCCCCCATTCGAGCCACTGAGCGAGATTAAGATAGATTTATTATTAGGGGTGTAACGGTACGCTAAAATCACATTTCGGTTCGGTTCAACTACAAGGAGAGCTCGGTTCGGTTTATTTTCGGTACAATTTTTTTTTATTTTTTTTACAAAATAAAGACTTACAAAATGTTTATTTTGAAAATATGCCAAAAATATGTTTGTATTGTATTGTAGTAATAAATAAAAGTGACCCATTTGGATGATATTTTAAATAAACAGCACTCTACAATAAATAAACTATATGAACAATAATAAAAATCTTAATAAATGCAATAACAGTCAGAACCAGAACAATAAGCAGCAACAGACTGTTTACAATCTAACTAATCAAGTTTTTGTTCAGTAGCAGCAGTGTGGCTGTATTTGTCCTCATTACTGTACTCACAACTTCTTCTTGGTGCAGGTGTTGGAACAGTTCAGAGTTCAGTTCAGTCATCACACACTTCTTAGCTGCAGGTGGATTTACCTCTGTCACAGACTGGAAATAAAAAACAAAAGAGATTAAAAAAAACAAGTTAATAAGATTATGATTAAAAAAAAGATTATTTAGATAATAATAAAACAATACCTCTTGAACGGTTGAATCTCTCACTCTTCATCATCATGGCAGGGCTTTAATCTGGTCCAGGGCTTGTTGTTGACAACATCAGTTAGTTTTTTCATAAAGAGCTGAACTTTTTGAAGTGTTGACGTGATGAATGTCTCATAGCAATGCTCAGCAACTTTAAAGCCTGCGCATGTAACAACGTTCAGACTCAGACCCTGTACACACGTAGCCTGGTGTTTGAAAAACGAATATTTGCGCAAAAAAAAAATCTCTGTCCATACATGTTCGAATATTTAAAATGTTTGTCTACATCTCCCGTTTTTTTACCACAGAACTTTGTAAAGTTGTAAAGAATATGCTGAACCCATAGGTGGCAGTGTAGTGCTGTCACAACCCTTCAACCCATGCAGCCACACTTCCTGTTATTTTTTTTTTTTCTTTCGTTTGTGTGGACAGACCGTGAGGTTGAACTACTATTAAATACCGTGTTGGAGTACAAAGTTAATAAAACGCAGGAAAATGTCGACTAGGAATCATGTCAGAGCAGGTATGTTGACTTTTTAGTGCTTTTTTTAGAGCATTATGTGACGTGAGCGCCGCTCCAGCTGGACCGGCAGACCCGGTTCTGCCGGTCCAGCTGGAGCAGAAAGCTCCGTTCTGAAAGTCCACACGCAGACTCGAAAACGGAGAGTTCTCAAATCTTCACTTTGGCCGGAGTTTTGTTATTATTCGTTTATAGTTACATCAACCGGCGTTCACGTGTGGATGAAAGGCTAAACCGCATGATAAACTGTTCGGTTTTAGTGATAAACGGCTACGTGTGTACAGGGCCTTAGATTCGAGATTTAAAAACTCATACAGCTTGTGTTATTGCTCTGGACCGCTCTGATTACCTGATGAAGTAGTTTTAATATAGCTGCTGTTCACGTTCGGATGAAGTAGTTTTAATACAGCTGCTGTTCACGTTCGGATGAAGTAGTTTTAATACAGCTCTTCGTTCACGTTCGGATGACAGTTTCCAGCGCGTTCACGTTTTAGACGTGTTGCTGCTGCAGAGAGCTGCGTCACGCAGCTGCTGCAGTCTTCATGAAGCAACGTCCACACAAGCTGCGCGTGCGCTCGTCTTTTAACAAGAAAGCTATAACGTTCACAAACAGGAGACCGCACGAGATGCTAACGGCTAAATGCTGCGCGTGCCACGCGATAATAGCTCCGTGCTGAAACACGCCCAGGAAATTTTGTTCCGCGGTGCATGTATTCCCCTGTTAAGGACTGTTATGAGTGAAAAAATAATCGAAACGGTACATAGGTGGACCGAACCGAACGTGGTGTACCGAAACGGTTCGGTACACCCATTACTACCGTTACATGCCTATTTATCATCGTATAAAACTGCTCTACTCCCGGCCCTTTGCTCGGCGAAACGCATGGGTGACCTCCATGCCTTGTCTGTACATCCAATGTGTACCAGATTCGCCCCTGACGGGTCAAAGGTCACCTTAAGGCCTAATCCTGCATATATCGCCAAGGTCTTGACTTTAAACCCTAGAAGTCTGGACTTTGATCTCTCCTCTTTTCCATCTGCTCCTGTCCTCACTCAGGAACAGGAAAGGCTGAAGGCTCTCTGCCCCGTGAGAGCTTTAAGCACTTACATGCAGAGAACAGCTGAATGGAGAAAAACAAATCAACTGTTTGTTTGCTTTGCAGCATCTGCAAAGGCCCTATCAAAGCAGCGCCTCTCACACTGGGTGACTAAGGCCATAAAAAGGGTGTACAGTAGCAAAGGTCAACAGGTGCCCTCTGGAGTGCACGCTCACTCTACTTGGGGCTTGGCCACCTCATGGTCACTGTTCAAGGGTGTATCAGTTGCATACATTTGTGCTACGGCGAACTGGAGCTTAATAAACACTTTTGCAAAGCATTACAGTTTGGATGTTACTGCGTGTGATGTCACTCAGGCTGTCCTTTCTAACACACAGTAGAAAGTAGCCTTGAGATGCCAGCTGAACAAGGGCAGACGTTAACACTAGCATGCATTTTACTGAGCATTTCAAGGGTGTGAATGAATTACGTTCCCATAGCATATGTTGCACCAAGAGAATGACTGAAAGGGAACTGAAAGTTATGCACCATAACTCATGTTCCCTGAAGGAAAGGAACGAGGTACAACATATCTGGCCCTTTTCAATGCTGAAAGCTCGGTGAAGTGCATTTTGGAGAATGATGAATGGGCGTCAGCAGCTTAAGTACCCAGAGGGTGGGGCCTCTGGCGCGGCGCTGACGCCCTTGCCGTAAAGGCGTGAATGTATTCCTTCAGGTAATTGTGCGGGGGTGCAATTCCCATAGCATAGCATATGTTGCACCTCGTTCCCTTCCTTCAGGGAACATGAGTTATGGTGCATAACTTTCAGGTTTGGCACTCATGCCCGACCCTATGGCAGTTATGGGCCTGGCTGCTGAGAGGGACCGGCTGATGGCCTCTGGTCTACCCAGTAAAGTGGTGTACACAATACAGGGAGTACAGGCAGAGTCTACACAGACACTCTACGCACGAAAGTGGCGTATTTTTGAGATCTGGTGCCTAGAGAGGAATATAACTCTGTATTCCTGCAACCTAGCTCAGCTTCTCACTTTTCTGCAAGACTTGCTGGAGAAGGGTCGCACTTTTTCCACCATAAAAGTCTTCTTGTCCGCCATCTCGGCGTGCCACGAGGGGTGAGGAGGTAAATCACCTGGTGCCCACCCTCTCACGGTACGGTTCATGAGGGACGTGCTAAGAAAAAGGCCTTCAAGCCGAGTTTTGGCCCCTCAGTGGGACCTGTCTCTTTTGTTGGACGCACTCTGTGATCCACCATTCGAGCATTAAGATCAATTTATTGTCTTATAAGACAGCATTGCTCTTAGCTCTATGCTCAGCCAAATGTGTGAGTGACCTCCACGCGCTATTTGTACATCCAATGTGCACCCAGTTTACCCAGGACGGGTCAAAGGTCACCCTGCGTCCAAATCCCGCATATGTGCCAAAGGTCCCAACTTTAACTTACAAAAGTCTGGGGTTTGAGCTGTCAGCTTTTCCTCCTCCCCTGTTCTGAATGCAGAACAGAGGCGTCTGAACGCGCTCTGCCTTGTGAGGGTCTTGAGTGTTTACATGGAGAGAACTGGCAGTTGGCGAAAGACAAACCAGTTGTTCATATGCTTTGCCAAACCTGCCGCTGGCAGGGCCCTGTCGAAACAACGTCTCTCCTACTGGGTGACAGAGGTCATTTCCAGGGCATACAGCAGTAAAGGTCAGCAAGTGCCCAGCGGGGTACATGCTCACTCAACTCGAGGCCTAGCCACTTCCTGGGCCTTATTTAGAGGTGTTTCAGTAGCAGATATCTGTGCAGCTGCAAACTGGTCATCTCCAAACACGTTTGTAAAACATTACAGCCTTTACATCACTGTACGTGACGTAACTCAAGCTGTTCTCTCTACAACAGAGATTTGAACGGCTGACGCCTGTAACTTTAAGGCTAAACGTTCACTTATGCATGCATTTACAGGGCATGATTGTATGTTCCCATGTTATCTGTTGCACCGCAGTGGAGTGACTGATAAGGGAACTGGAGGTTATGCACTATAACCAATGTTCCCTGAAGGAAGGGAACAAGGTGCAACACATTTTTGCCCCTCCAATGCCCAAGCTCGGTGAAGTGCATGTAGAGGTCGAACATGAGCAGTCACCGTCTTTTATGCCAGGAGGGTGGGGCCTCCTGGCTGACGCTCATTTGCCTTAAAAGACGTGATTGTATTGCTTCAGGTGAACCGTGCGGGTGCGCAATTCCCATATTATCTGTTGCACCTTGTTCCCTTCCTTCAGGGAACATTGGTTATGGTGCATATGGTGCATACTACTACTACTACTACTACACTTTTATACTACTATGCAAAAAACTCAGGACAGTATTACACTTTTATTATTTCATTTTATGCTTATGTTTATTAAATGTTTTAGTGTTTTAGTGTTTAAATGTTTACTGTTGCACCGAGGGACAGAGAGAAATGCAATTTCAATCCTGTGTATGTCCTGTATATTTTTTTTCATTCATTCATTCAACCTTTATTTATACAGGCTAGCCTCGTTGAGTCACGGGGACTCATTTACAAGAGGGACCTGTCTCACTCACACCAAACAACCATCCACTCTCACACTCACACCTAGGGTCAATTTAGAGTCACCAATCAGCCTAACAAGCATGTTTTTTGGTCTGTGGGAGGAAACCGGAGTACCCGGAGGAAACCCACGCATGCACGGGGAGAACATGCAAACTCCACCCAGAAAGGCCCCGGACCGGGATTTGAACCGGCAACCTTCTCGCTGAGAGGCAGCAGCTCTACCAGTTATGCCACCGTGCTGCCCAATATATTGCAGTTTTGCAATATATTGCAGTTTTGACAATAAAGTAAATAAACCCCACTTACGTCAGGTTCAGGTTCTCTCCCCCTTTGAGATTTTTATTAATGAAAAGTGCGGTATAAATTGAATTCATTATTATTATTATTATTACTTTGACTTTTGACTTTGATAACCTCCAGTTTTTCTCTCAGTCAATATTTGTAAAATAGACCAAGTTGTCTAAGTTTGCTTTGGTTGCATTTCCGTGGTGGCCATCTTGAATGAAGTTGACTCCAAAATGCTGGTGAAGATTCTCAGTGATCCAGGACATGATAAAATCAAAAAAGCGTTCAATACAGAAACAACTGGACTTTATTTGTAACAGAAGACGTTTCGCTCTTCATCAGAGGAGCTTTCTCAATTCAAAGAGCAGAGTGTGGGAGTAAGGTTTTATAGGCTGAGATAAGATACATACCTATGTAAAAGTTCTTAAAGTTATCGTAATCAATTACTTTCTGAAGGTTTTATTAAAATCCGTTCAGTGATTCACAAGGTATTATTTTTTATTTTTTTTCATTCAACCTTTATTTAGTCAGGTAAATCTTTTGAACCTCATGGGCTCATTTACGAAAGCGACCTGCTAAAACTAAAGAACAATGAACAGCAGTGGTAGAATTTCCTTAAACAATAAACAATAAACAAACAAACAATAAACAATAGAAAACAAAAGAGAGAAAAAAACAAAAGAAAGTTTTTTTTTTTTTTACAAAGTATCAAAAAACTAGCAAAACATTATAAGGTAGACGTATAAAATCAAAGACAGGAACAAATCTGCATTGGTTTTTGCCAGGATTCCAACAGATTCTGAAAACCATTTAGAGAAGTCAAGGTCGAGAGCTTCAGATCTTTTTGTAAGATATTCCATGAAGCAGGAGCGGAGTAGGAGAAGGCCCTTTTTCCAAGTTCAGTCCTCACTGACGGAACACTGCAGGTAATCATGTCCTGAGAGCGCACACTGTAGCTGCACTCACGTAAAGACATGTAGGAGGAGATGTATGAGGGCAGCAGACCAAGAAGTGATTTAAAGATGAAAATGTACCAGTGGAAGAGTCTGCGTGAGGTTAATGATGTCCAGTTAACCAGTGAATACAGGGTGCAGTGGTGGGTATGATAATCATTTTAATTAATCATTTAATCATTTAATCATTTAATTAATCATTTTGATAACAGTATGTATATAAAAATAACATCATCAAAAAATGGGCAAAAATTATTTCAGTCCGCATTCGGACGAAAGTGCAAGAAATAAATTAAGCAGAAAAATATTTGGAATCAGTGACCACCAAAAAGCTCACCTCGTGTGCCCCTCGTTGGTGGTCTTTCCTCCAGCTTCAGGGTGACATTTGTCCCTCGGGGGTCCATGGTTGTGACATATCCGGCCCCTGTAAGCTGCACAGATACACTCTCATAACCCATTTCCCTGCCTTCCATCTTGACACACAGTTTATATGTTAATAAATGTAGTTAAAGGCAGACATTGCATTGTGTTAAAACAATATCTTTGAAAGGAGGAAAATAAACGAGTTCAACACAGATTACAGGAATGTAGCTGCCGGAAAACATTGATTATTGAGACGTGCTGGGCTCAGATGGATGGTAAACCAAGCGTGCAGTCACTCCTGTCAGTCGGCTTTGTGTCTTTCTGGTAAAATCATGTGCGAACACAAAAAAAATGAAAAGCTCCAACATGTTGTTGAGCAACGGTTGTATTTTGCATGGTCTAATCTGATCGATGGTGAGCATGTCCCCCAGGTCCTGCTGAGATCTGAGGAGCCACCAGGCTCATACATTTGAAAGGCATCTGTTTATTTTCAAGATGCAAATGTGGCCCACCTCAAAGGCTATAAGCTGCAGAGAACACACAATGTGAATGTGCTGGAGTGCAGCACCAGAGGGAGGGGGTGTCTGAGAACCCCACTTATGTCAGGTTCAGGTTCTCTCCCCCTTACCCACCCAAGCCCTGCCAGCCACACACAAACATGCTTGTCTAAAAAGAATGGCGGCGGCGGCAGAGAGGCTTTCCTCACACCAAAACCATGTTTACCCATTCTGCAGCTTTATTTACAAGGGTTTAATGGAGCACATTTACACAAGGTGTGCAGGCGACTCCGAGGCTACGTGTGCCAGTAGAGGGCAGGCCTTAAGAGAGCCAGAGGAAACAATGCCAGATCTCCTCCCCCTGCCCTCCCCTCACTCCAGCCCCTTTTGGCACCCTTCCTTGTCCTCCAGTGAGAGGCTCCAAGGATTGGGGGGCTGGGGCTGGGAAGGTTAATGTGCCCACTTTGATCTTTGTCAAGGCACACTGAGTAAGAATTAATTTACATTTCAGATGAAAAGGTTGACAGTATAAAAAGGCATCTTGTTTCTGGTATGCGAGAGCTGTGTAATAGGCCAGGAATCTGAGAGAGGAAGTTGTGAGGAAACAGAAGGGGTAAGCCCCTCTCCTGCCTTTACTGGGAATGAGATGAAAGGGGGAGAAAAAGATCTCCGAATGCACTGTTCTTCTGAAACGTGGGGACCAAACTTTCAAAAGCTTTCCTCTATGCATTGTTAATTAATTATTACTATTTAGTGGGCCACTCGTTGCGATCAAAAAGGTGTTTCACAAAGATCTGAAGTTCTTAGGCGCTTATTCTTTATTTAAAAAATGCAGATGTCCATCGGACACGAGGCTATGCGAGACAACCCAGATGCTTGCACTTGAACATAAAACGAACTTTGGAGGAAAATGGAAACGTTTCATACCTGACTGAATGCGCATCGCAGCTTCTTCCCGCTCTTTTTTTATTTGCTTGAGATTCTGCCGTGCGACGTACCCCCTCCAAGCTGGAGAAAGACAAAGCGTGCGTGAAATTGCTGACCTACCTCTGTGAAACAAAGGTGTACTACACAAGATCCCACTTCACAACTCTGCTAAAGCAGGTGGCAGAGGGACAGACCTCTTTGAACTCCCTGGGGTCTTATTGTTTGCTCTGAACCCTCATGGGTCATCATCAAACCATCTTTTATGAAGACTCACAAGCCACACACAGTTAAAGGGGACCACAGATAAACCTTTTATGGTATGTCTGTGGGCTATCCAGACAATGTTCATTCAATTTAATACACAAAATAATTCTTAGATAATCAATTATACCCTTTTTAATTCTGCCATTTTTAACTTTCGTTTTGAACGACTGGTTTATGATAATGAGCTCGTCATGGCCACGCCCTTCAAAGATCTGTTTACATTAACTCCGCCCTCTGTAACAGCCAGTATCTCTAAACTGTTGTTTTAAAATTAGCTCTTTTTTAAAAAGGGTTAGTGTTAACCTTTCCTGCTCACCCTAACCCAAGCTTCAAAGCAGCTCTGCACCGTGATGGACAGAGAGCAACAGCTACAGGACAGATGCACGTGACGTGCAGCAGGTCCTCGGATGGATGGACGGACGGACGGATGGATGGATGGAAGGATAAAGCTTGGACCTCAGTCAGTAAAGAATCCATCTGTCTGGGTTCAGGAAGGCAGGATGTTTGATGGAGCTGACGCGGAGGAGGAGGACGCAGCTGCTCTGAGCGTTGCACCTGTTACCTGCTCAGGAGTTGACAGAACTCTTCAGCGACGCAGAGGATGAAGAATTCAATGAGTTTGAATAAAAATAAATAAATAAATATATTTTTTGGTGTTTATCTTGTTACATTTTAAAGAGATGAAGGTTGTTGCATCATGTTAGTAACATGTAGTAACAAGTAACATGCCTCAATAGGTAAGTGGAAACTGCGTTGGTTTTCCGTCCCAAACCTTATGGGTTCAATTCCCACATGGTACAACGTTTTTTTTTTAATTCATTCCAGATTAAAAAAACACAAGAAAACTATTTACAAAACAACAAGAAATAAAACAATACATGAAATGAAAGGAAGCAGAAGAAGAAAATAATCTTATCTGCCCCTTCTCAAACTAATTTTTTTTCAAACACTCTTTTATTGGATAAAAAAAGTAGAATGTGTTAACAGGCATATTAACTCCTTTTTTTATCCAATAAAAGACAAACGTAAAATTAGTTGTTTGAATCGAGTGTTTGAAAAAAAAAATAGTTTGAGAAGGGGCAGATAAGATTATTTTCTTCTTCTGCTTCCTTTCATTTCATGTATTGTTTTATTTCTTGTTGTTTTGTAAATAGTTTTCTTGTGTTTTTTTAATCTGGAATGAATTTAAAAAAAAAAAAACGTTGTACCATGTGGGAATTGAACCCATAAGGTTTGGGACAGAAACCCAACGCTGTTTCCACTGACCTATTCAGGCATGTGAATTTAGCTTGGTCAACTTCTCCTTTAAACGAACCGCCCCTCATAAAATTCTGGCTACGCCCATGTTTTATACTGAAGTGGGTTGAGCCTAACCAGGGGTTGCTAGGTGAGGGGCTGGACTCAGGTTTGAGGTGGGTTGTGGCTGCGGTTTGTGACGTCACAAACCGCAGGATTTGAAAACGAAGTGTTTCTATCAAAGATAAATAAATATACTTAGAGTAAATAAACCACTGGGTGCATTTTTTTGGCCCTAGGACTGTTTTTTTTATGAAGTACATACCCAAAGTTGAGTAAAAAATCCATTAAAAAGTGAATTTTGCATCTGTGGTCCCCTTTAAGTCAGTATCTGATGAAAGAACACATCAGAACTCTGTGCTCAGATTTGACTAATATTTGACTAAATCCTGTTTAGTCGCTCTTTACCTGACTGAATGATGATGGCCCCGCGGTTTCTCTTCTCCTTCTCTTTTCGGTAGCGTCGAGCCGCGAGCCAGCCTTTAGTGTAAGCCTGCATCACCACCACCCGAGCTATCACCTCCCGCAGCAGCAAGTTCAGCTGCTCCGCATGGTAGTACTTCAGGAAAACCTGAAAGGACATTATTCCAAACACTACTTTAGTGATGAACTCATTGATATAATTGTTTTATCCTAAAAGCATTAATAAAATTAATAAAATAAGATAAATAAAAATAGATCACGTTACTTTTGTCTGCCCCATCACCCAGTCTTGAAGTTTGGCCCGTCCCAGTATGGCCACAGCATTTTCTCGGCTCATCTCAGGCATCTGATGAGCCCGAAATGCCAAGCAATAGTATCTACAAAAATAATTTGGATGAAAATTTGCTCAAGTACAAATAATGATGTATTCATGAAAGCAGAATGCTAAACAAAAATGAAATCTGAAGAAAAATGTTAATGTCAAGATACGATAAAACTGAAGCTTCTGGTTCACTTCACATAATCTTACTCTTTTAGTGTATGTTTAAAATATGTATTAACTGAATAATCTTAAAGACATCTTTTGTACAATGTGTTACTATTAATAAACGTGGGAATCAGATAAGTCCTCAAACCCTGCTTAAGAAAATACTTCGGAAATAATAAAGTATACTAATTGTTCTGATCTTCTTATGTGGTTTTCTGAATTTTTTTTCAACATAATTATAATTGTTCCTGGTGTAGATAATTATAAAGGATAAAAGTTTGGGGAAAAAAATTCACAGGATTGATGAGCTATTTGCTAGTCTGTCTAGAGCAAATTTTTTAATGCAATATTTAACTTTAAACTAGGCATTGCCAATTTTATCTTTTAGCAACTGTTCTGCTAATGTTAGCTTGGGTTTTGGTACTTAGCCTTATGCTGCTTTTGTTTAGAGTTTTGCACTTGATTGTTTTTATTTTTAGCTAGCCTTAAAGCTGGGGTATGTAAGATTGTAATGTAGTCTGTAACTTTTCAAACAATATATTTTTAACATATTTCTTCACTCAGTCACTATCTACTGACAAACTGATGTTAGACAAAGTAATCTCTG